>MCJB01032545.1:0-204571 GCA_002018475.1 Nicotiana obtusifolia | reverse complement strand
AATATATTGCACGCACGCTCCGTAATACACTTAATTGCATATTAATCCCTTTTATTACAAAAGCACTAATGGCTTACATTTATTTTATTTAGACATGCAGAAAATACAAAATTGAGGTTAATTTTGGTAAAATATTAACAAAAAAGCGACCAACATTGGTCGCTAATATATATACTTTTATATTAGCGACCAACTTTGGTCCCCAAAAGAAAATCTGATTTATTGTAATTTTCCTGATAAAAAATTCCTCCAATAAGCGACCAAAGTTGGTCTCCTAATTAAAATCTGATTTAATTTAATATTCCAGGAAGCGACCAACTTTGGTCGCCTATATGCCCATAAAATTCCCTACAATAAGCGACCACAAATGGTCGCCAAACTAAAATCGGATTTAATTTAATTTTCCAGAAGCGACCAACTTTGGTCGCCTATATGCCCATAAAATTCCCTAAGATAAGCGACCAAAGCTGGTCGCCAAACTAAAATCATATTTAATTTAATTTTCCATATAAGCGACCATCTATGGTCGCTTTTCTCCCCATAAAATTTTCCTTCCATGAGCGACCAACTTTGGTCGCTATTTTTAAACGTGGGTCCAGATGGGCGACCAAAGTTGGTCGCCAATTATGAATTTTCTTTGACCAACCTGGTCTGACCAGTCTGGTCAAAATGTTGACGATTTTGGCGACGAATTAGCGACCGTCTTTGGTCGCTTCTGGATTTAAGTTTTTTTTTTTCATTTTTTTTTCTAATTTGGCGACCAATTTTGGTCGCTTTTTGTGGTAGACCAACTTTGGTCGCTAATTGTTGGTCTCTAAAACCCTGATTTTTAGTAGTGTCTACATCATTGAATAACTGTAGTCAGCAATTGATTCAAACTTCCCTAAGATGATAGAAAACAATAGAGATATCCATGTAAACAAACGAGATCCATTTTTTCTCTAACAGCATGATACCTAGTAGTAACTTAATAGGTTTTGCAAACTGTCAGATCCCAAAGAACATTCCAATTCATCATCAGGTTCTCCTATACATAGTGGCATTAAATAGATAGGGAGCAGCAAGCAGAAGTGCCCTTTCTTAGTTGATTATAACAAAACAAATAGACCATAGTAAGTTTATTTAAGCAGGGAGGTGAGTTTATTAACAAGTTACACAAATAGAGTTCAATCATGTGCACAGGTTATCATAACAAGCAATCTGAAGGCAATATAATCAGGACTGGAATTATTTAAACCAAATAGATTAACATCAGGGAATAGGAGAAAGCCCCCTTAATGAGGATTATTCATTTGAGTACAACATAACACTTAGGGAAGGTCAAGATTGCATGTGATAAATCTTAGCAAGCAACATAGTGATTCAAGCATACAATTTCTCAAGTTAAGGGCATAGGAAAGGTTCACAAACACCACTTAGACTAGCAGAAGCAGCATGATGAGTGTGAGCATCATGAGATAGTAGAGGGACATGGAAAATCAAAATACAACAAATGAGCAGGTTCAAGTTTACCACATGATTTCAATCTACAATAACAAGCATATAGAAGTCACTAAGAGCACAAAACAAGACTATCAACTAGGGTTAACAAAACCAACAAATCAGAAATAAAGGTGTAACCAGAATATTTCAGTGAACCAAGACACCGCAATATAACTTGATAGCCATGATGATCATGCCACTGGAGATATGAGACCGTATTAGGACATTAGAGAGGATTCAAAAACCATGATTTAATTTGGTTATCTGAAATGATAGTGTTCATATCATTATTTATTAGTTAACATGGGTGAATCATATATATCCACATAAGTGTTCAATTTTGACTAATTGCAAAGGGCTTATAAGGATCTACTATTGGAGAGACATGCAAAATCATTTCGGCTAACTAAACTATGAGAGTTAAGATTCAAATGATCACTACAAGTAAATAAAAACACAAAGCAACATAACTATTAGGAAGCATGATTAGCCTCAGAATATATAGAGTAACATGAAGAGAAATACATAGTAAAACCTCACACTAACACGCCTAGCACATGATTATCAATATAGACGACATAAACATATAGTCGCATAACTAGTTTAGGAAAACTAAATAGAAGAAGTCAATTTAAACTAACTTTTTGCGGAGCAGCAAACCAAGTAAATGTTAATTATTAGCCATTTAGGAATCCAAACCAATAATGATCCACTCACAAAGACTGAACGCGAATAGAAAATGAAAATAAGAAAGATAAATTAGAAGGGAACTACTGGGTCACTGCGTTTAATCTCTGGACAAGGAATAACCTTGAGGAAATCAGAGATAATACTCATGCATTCTCAAATGCTACGGAACAGTAAAGGATTGACGGGTTTTCAGGTTGCATGTTTTAGGTCTAGGTTCTGATTTAGGGAATATCGAATACAAATGATGAAAAGGGAAAATTTTAAGTAGGAATCTCGGCTAGCAAGGACAGAGGGTTTGATTCAGATTTGATTGGGGTGACCTTGCACTAATTTGTGCAAGGTTTTGGTGATTGATAGGAGATGAGGGTTTGAGAGAATAGAGACGAAAAGAGGAAATTAGAGAGGCCGGTCTTTGATAAGAACTATTTCAATTAGGGGTGTTTGGTGGGTTAAAAATGAGTGATGTAATGTGAGTCGCTGGATCATTTGATCAACGACTCTAATTATTTGGCATTTAGGAAAATAGATATAGGTTTATTGTGGGAATAATGAAAGCCATTGGATCTTTGTGATCTAACGGTTGAGACGAGCTCTACCCAAGGTCTAGAAATAGAAGGAACTGGGAATCGATTGTGGATTGTTGATGAATTGGATCAATTTTCCAGATATTTTGCGTTTCTTTTGTGAGTGCTAAAGAGAAGTGATGTTGAGTTTCTTGATTGCCTTAGAATGGATGGAATGAATTGCCAACTTGGACAGATGGAGTGGGTTTGGATCGTGTTGGAACATTTGGGCTTGTGCATTTGGACAGTTACAGCTGAAATGGACTTTTAACATTTGGTCACATTGAGTTTTATTTGTAGCTTTTTGAGCTTTTAACCCTTTTAAAATTAACTTAATTAGTCTTATTTAATAATAATAAAATGCAGTATAATATAATAGTCAAATACACCATAAAACACTATAATCCATTAGTTTTTTGTAAAACATTTCATTTATTGAATAGTGAAATTAATTTAAAGTAAACGCGACAATTTAAAGACTAATTCATTAATTTAATAGTAACACTTGTTTATTAAAATTCTAAGGTTATTTAATAGTTAAAATAGTAAGAGTAATTTGTTAATAAGATTTAATATCAAATTGTTATTAATTTAACAATACTAATTATTATTTTCTATTACACTTTAAAAAATAGATATTATTCATTAAATTGGCAAAAATAATTTAGTTTTAAAGGGGAAGATAAAAATTGGTCGTCAATAGTGACTAACCTCTAAATGAGGCACTGCTAAAACCACGTGAACCACGGGGCCTCTTGGCCTCACGCTCCTCTTGCTCAAGCCTCCAAAACTGCTCCAAACGTCTAGCAATCTCAACCACCTGGTCAAACCTAACATCTATCTTGTTCTCTCGAACCAAACTATAACATAAACCACAATAGAGGCCAGTTTTTAGAAGTCTAAACTAATAAAGACTTACAAACCACTTAGGAAGAATAAGAGCCTCCCAAAAGTAAGTAGGAGTACTCTTCCTTTTAAGCCTTCTGCCTTATAGTCCATAGACCTTACCTCACTAATCTTTTATTTCCTCTCGGCATTTTATTTGAGTTTCTGTCTCGGTAGTTGTATTCCCTCTAGTACCCTTGAAAGAGGAAAAGGGGATGCTAGACCGCTGCTCAATACTGGATAATACACGTTCAATGAACCTCCTTATCTTCTCCCTCTCAGTGAGAACCAACCATACTGCATTACATGCCAAATCTATGAATCGCAACTCGTACTGGGTCATAGTCATACCTTCCTGGCATAGCTACTCAAACTCCCTAGGTAGCTCCTCTGCGAGTCTGTGGGACAACCTTCTCTAAGAAGAGAACTGAGAATTCATGCCATGTAATTGGTGTTGCGCCAGCTGGCCTGCCTGACTCATAAGTCAGCCACCATCAATATGCTCCCCCTGTCAGTTGAAAAGTAGTAAAGGCAACTCCACTAATGTCCACAATAACCGCTTTGTGAAGAAGTCGATGGCACCGATCCAGAAACATTGAGCATGCTCTGACTTTTCTCCACTGAACCTGGGAGGATCAAGCCTCTTAAATCGCTCCAACCTATTAAGCTCCTCATCAGTCATAGGTGGACCAACCTCGGTCCGAGCAGCAATAACTGGTTTAACCGGTATCACCCTTGGTGTCTGATAACCCTGAGCTACTTTCTACAGTGTACGGGCGACGGGCGTATAAGCTCCTTCCCCAGCCTGTGAGGTAGCTGGTGTAGCTGGTATAGTACTCGCCTAAGCCAAGCTCACACATACGCTAAATATCTGAGCCAAAGCCTCCTAAAGACCAAGTATAGCAATAGTTACCATCGGTGTTTGAGCCGGCCCATCAGCTCAACAGTAACCGAAACCAGCTACTCCACTTGAGCGAGTGGTGGCTCCACATGTGCTATCGTAACAGTAGTGTGAGCGTCATCTCGACCTCTACATAGGCCCCGAACTCTTGCATCCCTGACTAGTGGTACTAGTGCCTGCCCTCCCTATCAGGCTGAACATGTCCTCACCATCTGTGAGAGAATAGAAGAGTAAAGGTTCAAACTATTGAAATAATAAATCCGCACGGCAAGACTGCAAGAAAATGAAGTTTTTCCTAACAACTCGGTAGCCTCTCCAAGATAAGTATAGACGTCTCTGTACCAATCTACAAGACTACTAAACTTGCTCATGACCCATAAAACCTATGAACATAGGGCTCTATAAGGACCCAATCGGTTGTTTTCTGTAATTGTGCCCTGTTACCCCTTATATTTCTTTACACTTGTGTGCTTATGCCTTTATGACTTGTGGTGTTGATTAGTTTCTTTCCGAGAAGCTTTCAGGTTGATTCGAACCTTCGATTTTTCTCTTAGAAGTTTAAATTTGGAAGGTTGATCAAGCTTTGACTTTTTGTGAAAACGACATTAGAAGTTTATTTTTATGACTCCGATAACATCGCTTCATGATTCAATACTTAGGCGTATGCCCGGAATTGATTTTGGAAGTCCGTAGGTTGATTTGTGTTGATTTGCCAAAATTTAGTAATTTTAAATTGAAAAGTTTGAGTGTAGGTTGACTTTTAGCTATCACACTCGAAATTTGATTTTATGACTTGGAATAGGTCCGTTATGGGATTTATTACTTTTCTACAAAATTTGGTATCGTTTGGAGTTTATTTGATAGGACTCGGGCGCTTAGTTGTAATTTTAGAAGTTCTTGAAGATTTCTTTGAATTTCATGGATTTTTGAGTTCAATTCGTAGTTTTAGATGTTATTATTTTGTTTTGGTCGCGCGAGCGAGTTTGTATGATGTTATAAGAGTTGTGTGATGTTTGATTTGGAGCCCCGAGGGATCGGGTGAGTTTCGGAAGCTTAGCGGAGTGTTGTTAGAATTAAGTTTGCTGGTTTTCTGCAACAGGCCTCTGATCTCGCATTTGAGCGATATTTTATCGCAATTTCGAAGGTAGGCCAAGCCTGCTGGTTTAACATTTGCGAACCGACTGTTTGTATTTGCGATGTGTACCTGGGGAAGAGCTAGTTCACAACTGCGATCAACTTGGTTGCATTTGCGGAAGTCCAGGGTTCGCAATTGTGAACTTTTCATTGCAATTCCGATGATAGAAGATATGGAACTTCACTTTTGCAAGAGATTCTTCGCATTTTCGGGGTTCGTAATTGCGAACCCCAGGTCGCAATTGCGACATCTGCGACTTGAAAAATTAGCCGAGGGACGGGATTTTTGAGTTCATTCTCTCATGTTATAATCCTAGACTTGGTAGAAGGCGTTTGGGAGAGGAGATTTTCACATACAAACTTTGGATAAGTGATTCTAGTCTATTTGAAATCAAATTCCATCAACATATCTTAGATTTTAATATCAAAATCATGTGAATCAAAGTAGAAATTGGTGAAACTTTATCAAGTTTTTAAAAAATAAGAAAGTGAGTTTTGAGAGTCGATTTGGACTCGAATTGTGAAAGTAATCACATATATGAAGTCGTGGGGTCATGGGTAGACGGAATCTACCATTGGACCCAGGTTTTGATCGAGCGAGCCTCGGGTTGACATTTATTGATTTTTAGTAAGATCTTAACTTTATCTATTGCAACTTAATTCCCTAGCATTGTTTGATGTTATTAAGTCGATTTTGGTTAGAATTGAGTCATGTGGAGGCAGATTGTAAGGAAAAAATTATTTTTGAATTTTGTGTTGGCCTAAATGAGGTAAGTGTCTTGCCTAACTTCGTGTGGCGGAACTACTCCTTAGGATTGGTGTCGTTTCATTCAATTTTTCTAAGTGAAATTCGTGTACCCAAGGTGACAAGTAGGTACACGGGTTCTACGTAGTATTGACCGATTTAGGCTACTTAGACTATTTCCTTGCTTTAATCAAAATTCCATATTATGTTTTAAATCTCATAGTCAAATTATCCTTAATTGTGTTAGATTATCCTTAAATGCCTTAGTTGACTTGTTTAGTATTTGTTCTACAACCTACTTGCTAAATTGCCTCCATGCTTTAGTTGAACCTGTTGTCTCCTTTATTGTTACATGCGATATCTTCACTGTTAATTATCATCGTTGAAGTTATTGTTCGTGTTATCTCTTTTCATATGATTTTCGTTACTTGAAGTAATTGTTCATGTTATCCCATTACTTGTTGATTTCCATTATTTGACACTCATTGTTGAATATTATCTCTTTTATTGTGATATTAGTCTTATCCAATATTGTTGTTACCAACAAAGTCAACTCTCGGTGAAACCTATCAGCCTTCCAAAACTTTAACCTTCCAACTTTCGCCAGTCCAAGCAAAAATGACCTAGGAACCTCCAAATCCAAATCCGGACATATGCTTGAGTCAAAAATCACCATACAAAGCTTATGAAACTATCCAAATACCACTCCAGGGTTTTCTGTACAAAAGTCAAGCTCAGGTCTACTCTCATAACTTAAACATCTAACTAAGGGACTAAGTATCCTAAATCCAAAAGCTCCGCGAAAGCCAAACCAACCATCCCCGCAAGTCAGATAACTATAAGTACACTTATGCAAGGTATAAATTAGGGGAAACAGAGCTAAAATTTTCAAAATGGCCGGTTTGATCGTTACATTACTTCTTGTTCATGTCCATCCTTTCCTTAGTAAATTATGCTTATTTACTCTCTTCGATAATTCTTATGAGTTTAGCTATTTTCTGATGTGTCTTTGGATGATTCTGTGTGAATGGATATATTGTATCAGGTTGCCACCACGACAATGTTATGATAAGGGTCAAGTTTCTCATCGTAACAATAGTATGGATATAGGATGGGGTTGTCGTTGCAATAATTCTTGGGTGTGTGTTGGATAGGGTTCCGCACCAAAACTTACATGTTATGTGATGTTGGTTTTGTTGGTGATATAGTCTTTTTGTGGCTTTTGACTATGTTGATTATGGATATTGTTCCTTCCCCGCTAATGTGAGCTGCCGAAATGGGTTTTCGTTATGTTATTCAAATAATGTGGTTATCACTACTAATTTCGGATTATTTTATTATTTTCTACCTTTTATTCCTGCTATTATTACTGTTATCTCAATTGCTATTTCTACTCCTTATTAACTATTTATATTTATAAGAAAAGTTTCGTATCATAGATTCATCACTAGCTCATCGAGGTTAGGCTCGATACATACTCAGTACATTAGTGTAAAGATCCGATCGGTCATTTTGAGCTTCAAGGTTCTGTTCGGTGGTTCAAGGTCTTGACTGGCATCATATGATGTATTATGACTTGTGTGCATGGTCGGATTTGATTTTTGGATGTTTCGGGATCTATTTTGATGAGTGATTCTCACTTTAGAAGCTTAAGTTGAAAATATTGACCGAGGTTTGACTCTTGTGGAATCTACCTTGAAATGGTGATTTGATGTCTCCTGTAGATGGTATCGTGATTTT
Organism: Nicotiana obtusifolia; assembly: GCA_002018475.1. Classification (NCBI taxonomy): domain Eukaryota; kingdom Viridiplantae; phylum Streptophyta; class Magnoliopsida; order Solanales; family Solanaceae; genus Nicotiana; species Nicotiana obtusifolia. The sequence continues at coordinate 196,431 of MCJB01032545.1, read as the reverse complement.
GGACTTAGGCCTATGCCTGGAATTGAATTCAGAGGTCCATAGGTTGATTTGTTTTGTTTTGCCTAAAGTTGGAAATTTAGAGGCTTAGAATTTTGATATATTTGACCGTAGGTTAATTTCATAGCTATTGTGGTTTGGATTTCTTTTTTTGGGACTTGGAATAGGTCCATTTTGTTATTTGGAACTTGCTTACAAAGTTTGGCTTCATTCTGAGTTTATTTGATAGTAATGGGGGCGCACTGTTGTTTTTTTAGAAGTTTTTATGTTTCATGTTGATTTCATGTCTTTTGGATGCCCGATTCATGGTTTCGGATATTAATTTGACGATTTGATCGCGCGAGGGGGATCGTGTTATATTTTTAGACTTGTGTTGATATTAGGTTTGGAACCCCAAGGACTTAGGTGAGTTTCGGATGCGTTTTGAAATTGCTGGTGTGAACAGATGCTTTAGGACCCTTTTGCGATAAGTCCATTGTTTGCATTTGCGACTGTACATAAAAGCTGAGGGACGGGATTTTAGTCTCATTTTCCTATCTTTGAACCCTAGACTTGGTAGGAGGCGATTTTGAAGCGGGACTTTCATCTACAATCATTGGGTAAGTGATTTTGATCAATTTCCAACTATTATACATGATTATATATGAGATTAAACATCAAAATTTTGAGAATCAAAGTGAAATTTTGAGAAACTTTGTGTATGTTTTGAAAAATGAGAATTTGAGTTTTGAGAGAAGATGGACGCCGATTTTGAAATAAAACACATATATGGACTCGTGGGTTATGGGTAGTCGTAATCTACCCATGGACCAGTATTTTGTCCGGGCGGGCCCGCGATTGGATTTTGTTGACTTTTGGGAATTGTGCAAAAATCATAACTTTAATTATTAGAATTGATTTCTCTTGCATTATTTGATGTTATTGAGTCGACTTTGGTTAGATTTGAGCTAAGCGGAGGTGAATTTTAAAAGGGAAAGCTACTTTAGAGTATTGATTGAGGGCTTCTGAGGTAAGTATCTTGCCTAACATTGTGTGGGGGAACTACCCCGTAGGTATTGGTTTGTTTTCTCTATTTGATCTACATGAAAGACGTGTACACGAGGTTAAGAGTGTGTACACGGCTTATATGTGAAAATTTGACCATTTTAGACTCTTAGGTTTCTTATGTACATTAAAAATAAAGTTGCAATATTATGTAATATTATCCATTGCTAAATTTATCCTTACATGCCCGATTTGAAATTGGTTCATGTTCTGCCGTTTATTGCCAATATAATCTTATTTGCCTTAATTGAAGTTGTTGCCTCTTTTATTGCTATGTTATCTCTTCCATTGTTGATTTATCCTTATTTGAAGTCATTGTTACATGTTGTCTCTCCCATTGTGATTCATCCTCACTTGAATTCATTGTTACATGTTATCTCTCTTATTGTTGAGTTATTTTTATTTGATATCATTGTTACATATTATCACTCTCATTATTGAGGTATCCTTTTTGAAGCTATTATTACTTGTTATGTCTTTCATTGTCAACTCATTCTTTTGTTTCATTATGATTTTTTGTAATTCTTGTGTTGATTTACATGCCGTACTCCCGTGCAATTGTTGTTGTTGTTGTTGTGCTCTGTGTTGTTTAGCTGAGGGCTATGTGTGGTTATGGTATTGGACTTTTTTTTTAAGGGAATGTTGTGGAATATGGGCACATGTGGTACGTGTTGTTATATTGTTGTAATGATTTTGGCACACTTGGTATTGTTGAGAGGATTGTCGGGGTGTTCGCACGTGAGTTGTCCGTGCTATTGTTATTATTGATATTTGTACATGCGGCATGAAAGGACGAGCTATATATGTGGGTCTGTGCATGTGGCGAGATAAGGTGGGAATATAATTATGCGCGTGTGGCGAGACAAGGCGGGCATTTCCTTTAATGTTGCGCACGTGTGGAGACAATGGGGGCTATGTCGGGGATGATTTGTGATGAGTTGTGATGGCTTGGGGGCATTGTAATTGATGATATTGTGTAGGTGTGTGCCTACATTGTGTGAGTCATGCATATTACGGTTTTGATGTGTTGTTTCCAGTGTGCTATTCGTTGTCCCTGATCTTACTTGTTGACTCGAGCTATGATAGTACACTTGCACAAGAATACACCGTAATCTGTCACTTATGTTAGTCCAGGAATGAACCTCGATGTTTGATGAGCATTTACATGTATTCTTGTATGCATGCCTTATGTGCATGAGTTGTACTATTGGCACGTGAGTTGTCCGTGGGGTTATGAGGTTCTAATGGTATTGGCACATGAGTTATCTGTGCAGCACTTTAGTTGTCCGGGCAGATGTGATTTGTAACACGGGCAAAAGATGCCAAGTTATTAGGGTTTTTGATTTGGGACCCGTGATTTTGATTATAGGTGTGGTAACTCGGGGAAAATTCTTGTATAAACTTGTGTGAAAGTGGTTGCCTTATTGGGTTGTTACTTGTTTTTTCTTACTTGGTTTCACTAGACTTTAACTGTATTCTACTTACTTTATGGCGTTATTACATGTTTGCTCCTTGTTGTTAATCGTTATTTCTAGTTTTTATTGCAAGTATTGTAACATTATTTTTTACTATGTTTAGCTATATATTGTTCCCTATTAGTATTATATTCATACTTGTATAGATTATTACGTCTAGTACGTGTCTTGACTTTTCCTCATCACTACTCCACCGAGGATAGTATTGATACTTACTGGGTACCGTTGTGGTGTACTCATACTATGCTTTTGCACATCTTTTTGTGTTGATCCAGGTACCTTTACCCATGTTTAACGTTAGTGATTAATTTGTAGCTATTTTCTAGAGACTTCAAGGTATACCTACTCGGCGTCCGCAGGCCTTGGAGTCACCTTCCATTTTCTTTTCAGTATTATTGTTTCCTTGTTAGGCAATGTAGCAGTAGATTGTTTGGAACATTTTGTAAAGCTTATGACTCAATCTCACCGGGTTTTAGGAGCATTGTAACTGTGATTCAATTTTTGAGATATTTATGAGACTTATTAGTTTATATCATGTTTTCAACCTTTATTTCAGTCATATGTTCTCAATTGTTAGGCTTACCTAGTCTTAGAGACTAGGTGCCATTACGACATCCTTAGGATTGAAATTGGGGTCGTGACAAGTTGGTATTAGAGCTCTAGGTTCATAGGTGCTACGAGTCATAAGCAAGTTTAGTAGAGTCTTGCAGATCGGTATGAAGACGTCTGTACTTGTTTTCGAGCAGCTACGGAACTATTAGGAAACTTCATTTCTTTCATTCATATCATGCGAGTTTATTGATTTTGGAGTTTGAGCCTTTATCATTCTATTCTCTCACTGATGGTGAGAACACGAGCTGTAGTTACTGATGATGCTGGCCCTAGAGGCGGTGTTGCTAGGGGTCGGGGTAGAGGCTGAGGCTAAGGAGGAAAACGTGCTACATATGGAGCACCTGCCACAGCAGCAACTGAGGAGCCACCAGTAGCTCCAGTTGGGGGATACGCACCGGAGGCGCCTGTTACTGCCCCTGGACTTCATGAGACTTTAGCGCCGTTCCAGAGCATGTTTGGTTCATTGGCTCGAGCGGGATTGATTGCAGCTGCCCCAGCTACTTCACAAACTGGGAGAGGAGCTCGAATCCCAACGCTTGTACTCCAGAGCTACGCGTCTACATTGGTCAGGTTCCGGATGCCATGCAAGCATAGCTTCTTATTTCGGTTCAGCATGACGTCAGGCCAAGGGCATCTGAGAAGGAGCAGGTGAGACTTTAGAGATTCAAGAAGTATTATCCTCCAACTTACAGTGGCCTAACTACTGAGGATGTGCAGGGTTTTCTAGAGAAGTGCCACTGTATTCTCCATACCATGGTTATTGTGGAGATGAGCTTGGTTACTTTTACTACATTTTAGTTATCTGGAGCAACATATCAGCGATGGTAGGCTTATGAGGAGGGTAGGCTAGCGGATGCAGCGCCACTCACTTGGACTTAGTTTATAGAGATGTTTTTGAGGGAGTTTGTTCCCCAAACCCTTCGGGATGCATGGTGCATAGAGTTCGAGCTGTTGCGTTTGCGCACTAAGACAGTATCCGCGTACGCCATCAGATTCAATAAGCTATCTCGTCATGCACCTTCTTTGGTTTCTACAGTTACAAAGCAAGTGCGCAGGTTCATTAAGGGGCTCAGTTATGGTGTCAGATTTAGCATGGCTCGGGGGTTGGAGATGGATGTTCCGTTTCAACGAGTGGTAGAGATTGCTCATAGATTAGAGGGTATGCAGGGCCAGGAAAGAGAGGACAGGGAGGCTAAGAAGCCTCATGGACCGGGAGGATCTACTGATTCATATTTTTAAGGCAGTGTACGTCATGGTAGAGGTTTTGGGGGTCAGCAATTTCAGTTTGCACTTCAGGCTTCTAGTTGTGCGTTATATATCCATGGGTCCCAAATTACCCATACCGAACAGCTTCCACAACCACGTTAGCGGAGAGGCTTCTTTGACTGTGGAGAAACCAGCCACATGGTGAGAGATTGTACCATACTTTGGACAAATTTTCCACAATGTGGTATTTAGGTTGTGAGTTATGCTCCAGTTGCTGCAAAACCTGCACAGCAAGCTAGGTGTGGAGGTCAGACGGGTAGAGGTCGCCCTAGAGGGGGAGGCCGGACCCATTGTTATGCTTTTCCTGGTTGGGCGGAGGCTGATGCACCAGATTATGTCGTTACCAATATGATTCGGGTGCATTAAAGAGATGCATTTGTGTTATTTTGATCCGGTCCCATTAATTTGTAAGATTCACCGTACCTTGCTTCAGATATGGTTATGTTTTCTGATTCTTGATCTATGCTCTTATGTTCATGCTAGTTGGGGAATTCTATGGTGACAGTGTGTGTCTATCGTCCTGTTTTGGTTGCTATTGAGGGTCACGAGGCTTGGGTGGACTTTCTATTAGTTAAAGATGGTAGGATTTGATGTGATCTCTAGATAGTTTGGCCGAACTTGTGGTTGAGTACACTGGAGGTATGGGAAGTTAGGTTGAGTTAGTAAAATGGCTTAGTTTCTGAGGTGTTTATTGTTACAACCCATATCCACACGTGTTAGTTCATGCCATATGTTATTTAACATAAATCCAAGAAGTAATTATCTTTGAGATGATAAGAAGTTAATCTTATTGGTCTTAAGTGATATAAGGGTGTACAAGGGTGATTAACAAGTATTAGGAGTTAAACGAATCAAGGATGTTGTAACTCATATTTTCGGGTAAATCTAGAGGTTCTTAATACACTCAAGAGGTCTTTTTAAAGGTATTTGAATCATATAATATCCGTATCATAAGTCTTGAAGTCAAACGAGTTATGAAACAAAAGTCGACAAAAGTTGCCGCAACTTAGGTTCATAATTTTACTTAAACATTAGGTCAAATGTTTCCAAGCTTTTCTCCCAATTTACAAGGAATTATGGGGTGATATACCTACCAAATTAAATATCTACGAGTCTAGTTTCCAACGCATTAAACCGTTTGTCAATACGATCTCGGAGTATAGAGATAATATTATTTCTGCAGACCTGCGCAGATTGGTAGGTGACAAGTAGGTGCATCACCTACTTGCCAATATTAGAGGACAAAATTAAAAGTCCCAAAGTCGGCCAAGAGAGGACTTTTAAGGGATTATAAACTCAGTTATTTCACCTTATTTCAGACTTCACAACCAAATTGAACCCCTGCAACCCCTCCCTAAAAATCCCACACAAACCCTAATCGATTTTCCCTCCCTTTCAAGTTCTAATTGGGGGTAAAACCTAGAGTTTGAAGATCCAAGGAAAGGACTGAGTTATCCAATAAGTAAGGTAACTTTACTGCTCTCTTTCATATATTTTTTTTTCCTGTGAATTCATGGTAATTCGTTCTATACATGTAAGAACTCACGGGACGGTGATCGGAAGCCGCGAGTTCGAGTTATTCACTTGTAGCGGACTGTTTTGTGTTGCTGTTGGGCTGCATGTTTTCCTATTGTTTTGTGGAGTTTTGGAGGAAGAAGGGTGTGGAGAAACACCATATAGATTTAGGGTTTTGGGCTGATAATTCTTCGTCACATTTCCGGGTCGTTTGACGCGACTACGGTGGCCATCGTATGTATGAAGTATTTAGCTTGTGCGTGGACTGTCTTGGGAGGCTCAATATGATTATTATTAATGTTGTTTGGGCTGTTTGTGATTGTTTTGAATTGTGTGAAGTCATATATATAGGAAGGTGCTGTCCGTTTCATCGTAAAATAGGTTTTGGTCGATACATAATAGTTATGATGCTTAAATGATAACGATAGTATCGTTTCTCTTACTGTAGACTAAAGAGTTGTAACAGTTGCATAGCTTGAGATTGGGGTAGTATATACAAGATATGTGAGGCTATCCCTTTCCTTCTTTTGCACAACTCCAATGGTACATGATGTAATGAACGAGCTTCCAAAGAAACTCTACTCTTAGAAGCTAGCAGTACTTACATTGTTACCCCTCTTATGGAACGATTAACGTTGATGTTGCTTCTCTTGTTCTTATTCTATCAATGTTGTTGGTACTTCCTGATTCTTATAAGGTTCATGCTGAAGAGTTAGTCCTAATAACGTGTACAGAGGATACCAACCTTACGTCACTCCAAAAGGCTTAGAACGTATTTTCATGAGTCGAGCATGCATTATATATATGTATCTATTTTACTCTACCGAGCCGCTCTATAGTCGGCCGGGTACGGCACCTATTGTGCAACCACTGATCAGTTGGGTTTTACCGAGCTTCACGTGGCCGGATATGATTCTACCGAGCCTTATGATGGCCAGGTACGTTTTTACCGTGCCTGTTACGGCCAGGTACGATATGATGATGATGATGCCCACAGAGGCGTATATTTTAAAATTTTATGTCTATATACATATGTATCATGCATTTCATGTCAGTAGCCCTCAGAGGTACCCAGATGTTACAGGTTGTATATTCTCTATCTCTGCTTACATTACTGTTTGTACTTATGGTTCCCTGCCTTACATACTCAGTACTTTATTCGTACTGACGTCCTTTTATTTGTGGACGCTGCATGTCGTGCTGCAGGTCCTGATAGACAGGCAGGTGCAGCTCCCCCACCATAGTAGGCTGTCCAGTTCAGCGATGATTGGCGAGATCCCTTCTCCGGACTTGTCGTGTTCTAGGTATGCATTTTTGTTATAGACATTATGGGTATGACGGGACCCTGTTCCGGCTATGTTGCAGTACTTATGTTCCTTTAGAGGCTCATAGACAGGTGTCGACTCATGTATAGTTTGGCATGCCTTGTTGGCTGGTTTATGTTGTATAGTCTTTCATGGTAGCGTGGTAGCTCGTACCTTATATATAGTTTCTTGATTGTCTGGTCATCCCATGTTATGTATGTTCACGCCATCATATTTTGTTGTTGGTTGTCCATGATCAATGTCTACCACTCATATTGATCTCGTCAGCCCTAAAAGATAATAAAGAAGGTTAGACAAAATGTACGTTGCTGCTCGGCAAGTATGGTCGGGTGCTAGTCATGGCCCTCCAGTTTGGGTCGTGACAAACTTGGTATCAGAGCCAGTCTGTCTTAGGGATTGTCTATGAGCCGTGTCTAGTAGAGTCTTGATTATGGATGTGTAGCGCGCCACATTTATAATCAGGAGGCTGCATGACATCTAGGGTTGTTACCTTCTTCCTAAATCTAGATCGTGCGTAGAGTTGAGTCATAAGTGTTCGTCTCTAATATTCACCTTGTTCTCTTTCAGTGATACCTTCGACTAGGAAGCAAACAATTAGTAGACGGCTTGATACAGCTGCGGGAGAGGGTACCAGTCAGGTGCCCCTAGCCAAAGCAGGCCAAAGTGAGGCTCAGAGCGAGATTCCGTCTCATACCTCATCTACTCCGTCTCCTCTAGAGGATATTAGGAGGCACCCAACACCTCCAGTTCCTCCGTCCGGCACTACAGACCAAGATATGCGGAGTGCTTTGCAGTTATTGACTAGCTTGGTAGCTGCTCAGGCTCAGAGGCAGAATATAGGTGCTGCTGATAAACCAGTTAGTACGAGAGTTCGTGATTTTATTAATTTAGACCCTCCAGTGTTTACCGGATCAGACCCCAAGGAGGACCCGCCAGACTTTTATTGACCAGGTTCATCGTACACTGCGGGTTATGCATGTTAGTGATACAAAGGCAGTAGAGTTGGCTTCTTATCGGCTACGGGATTTAACAGTTCTCTGGTATAATAGTTGGGAGAGATCTAGGGTTCGAACGCTCCTCCAGCTATGGGAAAGGAATTTTCTGAGGCCTTTCTTCGTCACTACTTGCCAGTTGAGGTACGACGAGCTAGAGCTGATAAGTTCTTGAACCTTAGACAAGGTAATATGAGTGTGCGAGAGTACAGTATGCAGTTTGATTCTTTTGCGAGGTATGCTCCCCATATGGTGGCTGAGATGAGTAATAAGGTTCATTTGTTCGTGAACGGGTTGGGACCACATCTAATAAATGAGTGCGCGACAGCCTCCTTGGTAGAGGGCATGGATATTTCCCGTATTCAGGCTTATGCCCAGACCCTAGAGGATCGTAAGCGCCAGCAGAGGGCATATAGGGAGCAGGATAGGGGCCAACATAAGAGGGCGAGATTTGCAAGGTATTCTGATGACTTCAGAGGCGGCGTCAAGCCCCAGTCTTCCAGGAGTTCGGCGCCACCTGTAGCTAGTGCTCCTCCACAGTTTCAGAGACCTCGATATGATCAATTTACCTATTCTGGTCCAGGTCAGAGTTCGCGGGCATCAGGCTGACGAGACCTCCAACACCACGTTGTGATCAGTGCGGCAAGGCCCACTTTGGACTGTGCCGTCGAGGTTCTGATGCATGTTATTCTTGCGGACAGCCTGGTCTTATGATGCGGAATTGTCCTAACAGAGGAGGTGAAGGTATGGCTCAATCGACTGGATCTGTGTCTGGTTCTTCCTCATCAGTTCGACCTCTAGTCCGGGGTTTTCAGCAGTCGACAGGTCGTGGTAGAGGTAGAGGTGCAGTCCGAGTTCGAGTGGTGCTCAAAATCGAACCTATGCTCTAGTAGGTCGGTAGGATCTCGAGTCGTCTCCAGATGTTGTTACAGGTATATTGTCTGTGTTTTCTTATGATGTATATGCGATTGATCCGGGATCTATATTATCATATGTTACACCCTTTGTGGCTAATAAGTTCGGCATTGAACTTGAATTGATAAGTAAACCCCTTGCGGTATCTACTCCAATAGGAGATTCTGTGATTGCTAGAAGGGTATATAGAGGTTGCACTGTGACGATTTGTAGTCGTCAAACCTCGGCAAATTTATTTGAGTTAGAAATGGTTGATTTTGATGTAATAATGGGAATGGACTGTTTGGCCTCATGCTATGCAAATGTTCACTGTTGTACGAAGATGGTTAGGTTTCAATTTCCTGGTGAACCCATCATTGAATGGAAGGGGAACATTGCTACACCAAAAAGGTAGGTTTATTTCCTATCTTAAGGCAAGGAAAATGATCTCAGAAGGTTATATTTATCATCTTGTTTGCATTAGGGATGCGAAGGCGAAGCCGCCTACTCTACAATCAATCCTCGTGGTCAATGAATTTCTAGATGAACTCCTAGTCCTTCCTCCTGAAAGGGAGATTGAGTTTAGGATTGATGTGTTGCCTGACACTCAACCGATCTCTATCCCTACATACAGAATGGCCCCGGCAGAGTTGCGAGAGTTGAAGGTGTAGTTGAAGGACTTGCTGGATAAGGGCTTCATTAGGCCTAGCACTTCAGCTTGGGGTGCGCCAGTCCTATTCGTGCGGAAGAAAGATGGGTTGTTAGAGATGTGTATCGACTATCGACAGATGAATAAGTTTACTGTAAAGAAGAAGTATCCACTTCCAAGAATTGACGACCTTTTTGACCAACTCCAGGGTGCCAAGTATTTCTCCAAGATTGACTTACGTTCAGGGTATCATCAGGTAAGGATTAAGGAGAAGGATATTCCAAAGACGGCCTTCTGGACAAGATATGGGCACTTTGAGTTCTTGGTGATGTCGTTCGGGCTAACAAATGCCCCAGCAGCTTTTATGGATCTCATGAATACTGTATTCAGTCCCTATCTTGATGTGTTCGTGATTGTATTCATTGATGACATTCTGGTGTATTCCCTTTTCGTAGGCGGAACATGCGGGCCACTTGCAGATAGTATTACAGACGCTTCAGGATCATAAGTTATATGCTAAGCTCTCCAAATGTGAATTCTAGCTAAACTCAGTAGCATTCCTTGGCCATGTGATATCTGACGAGGGTATTAGTGTCGACACTCAGAAGATCGATGCAGTAAAGAATTGGCCGAGACCTACAACACCATCAGAAATCTGCGGCTTCCTGGGGCTAGCAGGATATTATAGGCGGTTTGTAGAAGGGTTTTCCTCTATATCAGCACCATTGACTAAGTTAACACAGATAGCTACCAAGTTCCAATGGTCTGACGCTTGTGAATGTAGTTTTCAGGAGCTGAAGAATCGATTGACATCCGCCCCAGTGCTCACTCTTCCCGAAGAAACAGAAGGTTATGTGGTATATTATGATGCCTCAGGTATAGTTTGGGGTGCGTATTGATGCAACGTGGGAAGGTGATTTCTTATACATCAAGACAATTGAAGAAGCATGAAAAGAACTATCCAACCCATGATTTGGAATTGGCTGCAGTAATATATGCTTTGAAGATATGGCGGCACTACTTATACGGTGTCCATGTTGACATCTACACAGATCACAAGAGTTTAAAATACATCTTCAATCACAAGGAGTTGAACTTGAGGCAACGTAGGTGGCTCGAATTACTGAAATACTACGACGTCGAGATATTGTATCATCTCGGTAAAGTCAATGTTGTGCAGATGCTCTCAACCGTAAGTCAATGGGAAGCTTAGTACACATTAAAGCAGGTAGATGGGGGTTGACTAGAGAGCTTCATCAGGTAGCCAATACGAGAATTAGATTATTAGACTCTGATGACAGAGGTGTTACTGTACATAATACATCAGAATCATCTTTGGTAGCCGAGGTAAAAGCACGGCAATATGAAGATCCTATCTTAGTACAATTGACAGAGAGCATTCAGCACTGTAAAATTACGGCTTTTGAGATTGGAGGAGATGGGACATTGAGATACCAGGGCCGATTATGTGTGCCTAATGTGGCAGGGTTGCGAGAGAAGATTATGAATGAGATTCATCAATCCCGATATTCCATCTATCCCGACTTGACAAAGATGTATCATGATGTCAAAGAGCAGTATTGGTGGGATAGCATGAAGAAGTCTATTGTAGAATTTGTAGCCTAGTGTCCCAATTGTCAACAAGTAAAGATAGAATATCAGAAATCCGGTGGATTGCTTGAGAATGTAGAGATTCCGACCTGGAAATGGGAGGTGATTAATATGGACTTCATTATTGGATTACCTCGCTCTTATCTTAAGTTTGACTCCATCTGGGTGATAATTGATCGACTTACAAAATGTGCCCATTTTCTACTAGTTAAAACAACTTACACGGCTGAAGATTATGCGAAGTTGTATATCAAGGAGATTGTTTGGCTTCATGGTGTGCCGGTATCTATTATATCAGACCTAGGAGCTCAATTTACGGCTAACTTTTGGAGGTCTTTTTCAGAAGGGTTTAGGCACACAAGTGAATCTCAGCACTACATTTCATCCGCAGACTGACGGACAAGTTTAACGTACCATTCAGACACTGGAAGATATGCTATGAGCATGTGTTCTAGATTTTAAGGGAAATTGGGATGACCATCTTCCACTCATAGAATTCGCCTACAATAATAGCTACCATTCCAGTATTAAAATGGCCCCATACGAGGCACTATACGGGAGGAGATGTAGATCACCAGTTGGATGGTTCGAAGACGGTGAAACAAAATTATATGGGCCAGATTTGATTCACCAAGCCATTGAGAAGGTGAAGGTGATACAGGAATGATTGAGGACGGCACAAAGCAGGAAAAAGTCTTATTCTGATGTCCAACGTCGTGATCTGGAGTTTGCGGTTGGTGTTTGGGTTTTCCTGAGGATCTCACCAATGAATGGTGTTATGCGTTTTGGGAAGAAAGGTAAGCTGAGTCCAAGGTATATCGGTCCGTATAAAATTCTTCGACGAATTGGACATGTTGCTTATGAGTTAGAATTGCCATCCGAATTGGAATATGTCCATCCGGTATTCCATGTATCTATGTTGAGAAAATTATAACGAGGATGTTAGGGGAACACAGGATGCATTAGAAGGTGGAACAGCTCTATGAGGTAAGCAATAGCTTGAGAATACTCTTCCTTAATACAAAATGGTGATATGCAGATAATGTACATGTCCATAAATTTGCATACTCTTGTAAGGCCATACGTTGAGTTAACTGCTCGCAAGTTCGTCCTCTATTTATGAGAGAAACTCGGCCGGAATCCACGATGATTTAAACTCCCCATGAAGCCTTACATTCGAGGATGAATGTTCCTGGGGGGGAGGGTGTTACAACCCATATCCACACGTGTTAGTTCATGCCATATGTTATTTAACATAAATCCAAGAAGTAATTATCTTTGAGATGATAAGAAGTTAATCTTATTGGTCTTAAGTGATATAAGGGTGTACAAGGGTGATTAATAAGTATTAGGAGTTAAACGAATCAAGGATGTTGTAACTCATATTTTTGGGTAAACCTAGAGGTGCTTAATACACTCAAGAGGTATTTTTTAAGGTATTTGAACCATATAATATCCGTATCATAAGTCTTGAAGTCAAACGAGTTATGAAACAAAAGTCGACAAAAGTTGTCGCAACTTAGGTTCATAATTTTACTTAAACATTAGGTCAAATATTTCTAAGCTTTTCGCCCAATTTACAAGGAATTACGGGGTTATGTACCTACCAAATTAAAGATCTATGAGTCTAGTTTCCAACGCATTAAACCGTTTGTAAATACTATCTCAGAGTATAGAGATAATTGTATTTCCGCAGACCTGCACAGATTGGTAGGTGACAAGTAGGTGCATCACCTACTTGCCAAAATTAGAGGACAAAATTAAAAGTCCCAAAGTCGGCCAAGAGAGGAATTTTAAGGGATTATAAACTCAGTTATTTCACCCTTATTTCATACCTTCACAACCAAATTGAACCCCTGCAAACCCTCCCCAAAAATCCCACACAAACCCTAATCGATTTTCCCTCTCTTTCAAGTTCTAATTGGGGGTGAAACCTAGAGTTTGAAGAACCAAGAAAAGGGCTGAGTTATCCAAAAAGTAAGGTAAGTTTACTTCTCTTTTTCATACATATTTTTCTCCTGTGAATTCATGGTAATTCATTCTATACATGTAAGAACTCACGGGACGGTGATCGGAAGCCGTGAGTTCGAGTTATTCACTAGTAGCTGACTGTTTTGTGTTGCTATTGGGCTGCATGTTTTACTACTGTTTTTTGGAGTTTTGGAGGAAGAAGGATGTGGAGAAACACCATATTGATTTAGGGTTTTGGGCTGATAGTTCTTCGTAACATTTCCAGGTCGTTTGACACGACTACGGTGGTCATCGTATGTATGAAGTGATTAGCTTGTGCGTAGACTATTTTGGGAGGCTCAATATGATTATTATTGATGTTTTTTTGGGCTTTTTGGTGATTGTTTTGAATTGTGTGAATTCATATACATAGGGGAGGTGCTGTCCGTTTCATCATAAAATAGGTTGTGGTCGATACATAATAGTTATGACGCTTAAATGATAACGATAGTATCATTTCTCTTATTGTAGACTAAGGAGTTGTAACAGTTGCATTGCTTGAGATTGGGGCAGTATATACAAGGTATGTGAGGCTATCTCTTTCCTTCTTTTGCACAACTCCGATGGTACATGATGTAATGAACGAGCTTCTAAAGAAACTCTACTCTTAGAAGTTAGCAGTACTTACATTGTTTCCCCTCTTATGGAATGATTGACGTTGATGTTGCTTCTCTTGTTCTTATGCTATCAATATTGTTGGTACTTCCTGATTCTTATAAGTTTCACGGTGAAGAGTTAGTCCTAATAACGTGTACAAAGGATACCAACCTTACGTCACTCCAAAAGGCTTAGAACGTATTTTCATGAGCCGAGCATGCATTATATATATGTATCTATTTTACTCTATCGAGCCGCGCTATAGTCGGCCGGGTACGGTACCCATTACGCAACCACTGATCAGTTGGATGTTACCGAGCTCTACGTGGCCGGGTACGATTCTACCGAGCCTTATGATAGCCGGACACGTTTTTACCGAGCCTATTACGGCCGGGTATGATATGATGATGATGATGCCCACAAAGGCGTATGTTTTAAAAGCTTATGTATATATACATATGTATCATGCATTTCATGTCAGTAGCCCTCAGAGGTACCCAAATGTTACAGGTTGTATATTCTCTATCCCTGCTTACATTACTGTTCGTACTTATGGTTCCCTGCCTTACATACTCAGTACTTTATTCGTACTGACGTCCTTTTATTTGTGGACGTTGCATGTCGTGCTGCAGGTCCTGATAGACAGGCAGGTGCAGCTCCCCCACCATAGTAGGCTGTCCAGTTCAGCGATGATTGGCGAGATCCCTTCTCCGGACTTGTCGTGTTCTAGGTATGCATTTTTGTTATAGACATTATGGGTATGTCGGGACCCTGTTCCGGCTATGTTGCAGTACTTATGTTCCTTTAGAGGCTCATAGACAAGTGTCGACTCTTGTATAGTTTGGTATGCCTTGTTGGCTGGTTTTTGTTGTATAGTCTTTCATGGTAGCGTGGTAGCTCGTACCTTATATATAGTTTCTTGATTGTCTGGTCATCCCATGTTATGTATGTTCACGCCATCATATTTTATTATTGGTTTTCCATGATCCATGTCTTCCATTCATATTTATCTCGTCAGCCCTAAAAGATAATAAAGAAGGTTAGACAAAATGTACGTTGCTGCTCGGCAAGTATGGTCGGGTGCTAGTCATTACCCTCCAGTTTGGGTCGTGACATTGATCTTACTTGTTATTCCGAGTGGAGGGTGGGGACCCGGTGTTCTTTGTGAATACGTGTGTTTGTGCCAGACTATGTGCCACATTGAGGTCATATTAAGGTAAGATTTGTTGTGGTTGTTGCATGTGTCTTACTTATTCCTTGTGGATTGGATTCGTAGTATGATATGGGTGGGCAGTTGTGCCTGTTTGGCTTGTTTGACAGTTCTCTCATGTGTTCCTCTTTTCATATTATGTTGTATTCGAGTGATGCTAGTTGGGTTTGGATTGCGACATATGTGCTCGGGTGGCGTTAGATATGGCTTGTTGCTCGGTTGAGTAGTCATGAGTTCCAAATGTTTCTTACACCATTGTCAGTGTTGTGAAGGTCTGGAACAAGGTTCTAGTCGGTATGAGTCTGTTGGCCGGTATCGAGTTTGATAATGGGCAAATAATATGGTCAGAGTTGTTGCTATAGGCATATGGGTGATGTGTTATGTCGCGTGTTTATATCATGTAGATGTGTGCATGGGCTGTCGTAGATAGTTGAGGATTTTACAGAGTGTTTGCGTGATGATAGGGCGCTTAGTGGACGTGAAAATTTGATTCTAAGGCTTATCGGCATGAGTAGAAGCAATAATCGTCAGCTGAGATAATGTAATCAGGCCTATGTGGATTGGGGTACCGTAGGATCACCCTTGGTTGTGTGTATGGTAAGTTTTACATAGATTTAATGGCTTGGGAAAGACTCTGGGCACATTCAAGGACAAATAACTATTTAAGAGGGCGAAAATATATAACGACCCGACCGGTCATTTTGAGCTTCAAGGTTTTGTTCGGTGGTTCGAGGTCTTGAGTGGCATCATATTGTGTATTATAACTTGCCTGCATGGTTGGATTTGATTTTTGGATGTTTCGGGATCTATTTTGATAAGTAATTGTCATTTTAGAAGCTTAGTTAAAAATGTTGACCGAGGTTTGACTTTGGTGAAATGGCCCCCGGAACGGTGTTTTGATGACTCCGGTAGTTACGTATCATGATTTTGGACTTGGGCGTATTCCCGAAATTGAATTCGGAGGTCTGTAAGTTGGTTTGTGTTGCTTTGCTGAAAATTGGCAATTTAGAAGCTTAGAATTTTGATAAGTTTGACTGTAGGCTGACTTCATAGCTATCGTATTTGGTGTTTTTTTCCGGGACATGGAATAATTCCATTTTGTTATTTGGAACTTGTTTGAAAAGTTTGGCATCATTCCGAGTTAATTTTTTTTTATAGGAATTGGACGTGCGGTTGTGTTTTAAGAAGTTTTGGAGTTTCATGTTGATTTCATGTGTTTTGGAGGTCCGATTCATGGTTCGGATGTTAATTTAATGAATTTATCGTGCGAGCGAGTTCGTCTTTTATTTTTAGACATGTGTTAATGTTTGGTTTGGATCCCCGAGGGCTTGGGTGATTTCGGACGCATTTTGAAATGATTGGAAGAGTTTTAGAAATTGTTGGTGTGAATAGATGCTTCAGGTCTCGCATTTGCAAGATTTTTGTTCGCATTTGCGAGGAGGGATATCGCTTTTGCAAGAAAGGCTGGGACGGCGGACGGCTTGGTTCGCTTTGACGAACATTTTGTTCGCATTTGCGAAGGGGCCTAGGCTGGCACAATTCCACATTTGTGATCAAAAGGTTGCTTTTGCTATAAGTCCATTGTTCGCATTTGTAAACTTTACGTTGCATTTGCGGCATTAGCAAGGACGTGAGGGTTTTCGCTTTTGCGAATAATCTTCGCATTTGCAGGGTTCGCATTTCTGAACCATGGGTTGAGATTCGATTTGGACTTGGATTTTGAAACAAAACACATATATGGACTCGTGGGGTTATGGGTTGTCGGAGTCTACCCTTGGACCCAGGTTTTGACCGAGTAAGCTCGGGGTTGACTTTTGAGAAATTGAGTAAAAATCATAGCTTTAATTATTAGAATTGATTTCTCTTACATTATTTGATGTTATTGAGTCGATTTTGGTTAGATATGAGCCGAGTAGAGGTGAATTGTAAAAGGGAAAACTATTTTAGAGTTATGATTGAGGGCTTTTGAGGTTAGTATCTTGCCTAATATTGTGTGGGAGAACTACCTCGTAGGGATTTGAACTACGTGAAAGACATGTACACGAGGTGATGAGTGTGTACACGGCATATATGTGGAAATTTGACTGTTTTAGGCTCTTATGTTTCTTATGTACATGAAAAATGAAGCCTTATCATGTTATATCCTCTATTGCTAAATTTACCCTTACGTGCCTTATTTGAAGTTGATTGGTTCGTGTTCTACCCTTTATTGCCAATATATTCTTATATGCCTTAATTGGTGTTGCCTCTTTTATTGCCATGTTATCTCTTCCATTGTTGATTTATCCTTATTTGAAGTCATTGTTACATGTAGTCTTCCATTATGATTCATCTTTACTTGAAATCATTGTTACACGTTATCTCTTACTGTTGAATTATTCTTATTTGATATTGTTGTTAAATATCTCTTATTGTTGAGTTATCCTTATTTGAAGCCACTATTACTTGTTATGTCTTCATTGTGAACTCATTCTTCCATTTCATTGTGTGTTTTTTCTTGTTGTTATAATTCGTGTATTGATTTACTTGCCGTACTCCTGCGTAATTGTTGTTGTTGTTGTGCTCGGCATTGTTGAGTCGAAGGCAACGTGTTGTTATGGTATTGGAATTATTTTTAAGGGAATGTTGTGGCGTATGGACACATGTGGTGCGAGTTATTATATTTTATTGTTATGATTTTGGTACACGTGGTATTGTTGAGAGGATTGTCAGGGTGTTCGCACGTGAGTTGTCCGTGCTATTATTATCATTGATATTTGTACATGCAGCGTGACAAGACGGGCTATATATGTGGGTTTGCGCATGTGGCGAGATAAGGTGGGAATATTATTATGCACGTGTGTCGAAACAAGGAGGGCATTTACTTTAACGTTGCGCACGCGGCGAGACAATGGGGGCTATATTGGGGATGATTTGTGATGTGTTGTGATGGCCTGAGGCATTGTTATTGATTATATTGTGTAGCTGTGTGCCTACCTTGTGTGAGTTGTCCGTGGGGTTATAAGGCATTATTACTGCTAGCACGTGAGTTGTCCGTGCGGATATGATGTATTGTCACTTTCTTAGCATGTGGGTTATCCGTGCAGATATGAGGTATTAATGGTATTGGCACTTGAGTTGTCCGTGCAGCACAGAGTTGTCCGTGCGGATGTGATTTGTAAAGTGGGTACAAGATGCCAAGTGATTTGGGTTCTTGATTTGGGACCTGTGATTGTGATTATGTGGAGTGGTACCTCGGAAAAATTCTTGTATAAACTTGTGTGAAAGTGGTTGCCTTATTGGGTTGTTACTTATTTTTCCTTACTTGGTTTCACCGGACTATAACTGTATTGTACTTACTTTACGGTGTTATTACCTGTTTGCTCCTTGATGTTAATCACTGTTTCTAGTTATTATTGCAAGTATTATAACATTATCTTTACCATCTTTAGTTATAAAATCTTCCCTGTTAGTTTTATTTTCACACTTGTACAGGTTATTATGTCTAGTAGGTGTCTTGACTGTTCCTCGTCACAACTCCACCGAGGTTAGTCTTGATACTTATAAAGTACCATTGTGGTGTACTCTTATTGTGCTTCTGCACATCATTTTGTGCAAATCCAGGTACGTCTGCCCGTGCTAGACATTAGTGATTGATTTATAGTTGTTATCTGGAGACTTCAAGGTATACCTGCTCGGCGTCCGCAGGCCTCCGACTCACCTTCCATTATCTTTTCAATATAGTTGTTTCCTTGTTAGACAATATAGTAGTAGATGTTTAGGAACATTTTGTAGAACTTATGACTCAGTCTCACCGTGTTTTTGGAAGCACTGTAACTGTGGTTCAGTTTTTGAGATATTTATGAGACTTATTAATTTATATCATGCTTTCAGCCTTTATTTTAGTCATATTCTCTCAATTGTTAGGCTTTCATACTCCCAGAGACTAGGTGCCATCACCATATTTGAAGGAAGAAAATTGGGGTCAGGACAATTGGTCGGCTGTACTCTTTTTTTTTAGCTAAATAGAAATTTTATTAATAGAAGCATAATACAAAAGTAGAGGGGGACATAAACCTTACCTCCAATAAAAGAGTAAATGTACACTTAGTCATCCTAGTGTGATAACTAAATATACCTAGAGTATGGTAACGGGTTAGACTTATGATGATGTTGCGCTTGTCTATTTTATAGTGATAGACAATCGCATATACAAAAACAAAATGAGGTTGTTCTAGGTCAGATATATAAAAAAGTACATATGTTCCTGCTTCTATTATATGATTTAGGGAAGTGATCCCTTGTATGTGCATCTGAAATCTATCTGTGACTTCTAGAGTTCTCAAAAGTGTGTCAAAAAAGTGCGAGCAATCTTCAATTTTGCTTTGACCTTGTAAGTAAGGAAAGCCAAGTTGAAGATGGCAATCTGAGTCCACCCTGTAGTTGGATGGCAGTGTTGTTTATGATGTTGAGTGAGCAGTGTTCTGGTTGCTGCTGTAGGTTCTGGATTTAGGATGATGGCTTGTCTGCTGGTCGGCTATTCTTATACTACACTTTTGTACTTCTTGGGCAGATTCTGGTATAGGTCGTAGCAGCGTTCAGCAAGGAACATAACTTGGTTATCAGGGAGACTTGAGGTAGTGCCGCTTTCCCGTTCGCAGACTCCGGAGTCTCCTTCCCTCTCATTATTTTTTTTTCTTGTGTCAGACAGTGTTATATTTCATTCCAGACTTTATTTGTAGCAGTCTTAGTCGTTCATGCACTTGTGACACTAAATCTTGGGATGGTTGATTAGTCAGTGTTGGTTTTGAATGTATTATGT
Source organism: Nicotiana obtusifolia (assembly GCA_002018475.1). Lineage (NCBI taxonomy): Eukaryota > Viridiplantae > Streptophyta > Magnoliopsida > Solanales > Solanaceae > Nicotiana > Nicotiana obtusifolia. Next base: position 176,433 of record MCJB01032545.1, on the reverse strand, counting down.
ACGTTTTGAGTTTACTTTTATTTATTATTATTATTATTATTATTATTATTATTATTATTATTATTAGTATTATTATTATTATTATATTATTATTATTATTATTCTAATATTATTATTATTATTATTATTATTATATTATTATTACTATTATTTTATTATTATTATTATTATGTTGTTGTTGCTGTTGTTAACTGTTAGTCACTTTTCTGTATCTATCATTATGTTTTGGCTTGCCTAGCAAGTGGTGTTAGGGGCCATCACGATCCCGTTGGATGGGATTTTGGATCTTGACAATGTCTCTCATCCTCACCTGCACGGAAACACCTGTCATGCCATGAACTCTCATTCTCACCTGTATGGAAATACTTGTCGTGCCAATATCATAACAAAACACACGAAAATACCTGGCGTGCCAATATCACTCATCCTCACAACACGGCAATACCTTTTATGCAAATTCACTCACCCTCACCAAGCATATGTGATTTAGTACCAAGCAAGGTATGATATACAATCAAGAGGGATTAGTAAGCATAACACGATCAGTGAGAAATAATATAGTATCATACAAATAGAGAAGGAAATATCTAAAGAGCCGCCTTTCCAAAATATCACAACAAATTCTACTCATGATCTTTAACGTGAATAAGAAGCTCTACACGCACAAGGATAACATGTATAGATATGTGTTCGTGATATAGTGCACATGACTATGATCAAATCGAGTATATTAAGAGTCTCAGGGTTAGTCTATCATGTTCATTTAAGATGTCATACGTTCAACAAGATTTCTAGCACGGACAATTATACTCAAATATATTCATAGAAGCAAATGAAACATAATTCAAGAATATCATAAGGTCCAACAAGACACAAAGAATACACATAACCAGGAGCATGAATAACTCTGGCACATACGTATACGCTCGTCACCTCGCATATACATCACCCCCGCACGTAGCAAACAATATCATATTAGTAAAAATTCTCTCAAACCAAAATTAGGAAAGACACTTACTTTATCCCGGGCGAGCGCTTGGAAGATTTGAAGGAATGTACCAAATCTAAACAAGTTCTAGTACTAATCTAAATGTTTTACAATATTAATCAACACAAAATGTTGTTAGAAACTCAACTTGGTTCGTGGAGTGAAGCCTTAGGTCGGAACTCTCTCAAAACCCTCTTCCAAGACTCAGCCAAAATATGGGGAATAAAATTTCCCGTCCAAAAGGTTCTACTTATAGAACAGGGAGATAGCTGCAGGCCCTAGGAATCACGACTGCAGCGCCAGTCCTGGAAAACCAAAGCTTCCTATTTCGACTCATGGCTGCTGCATCAAAACCAAGCGCTGCAGGGGCAGCCATGGCCAAGTATTCTGTCCAAATGGCCCTTTTTCCTTTCACCAAAATTCCCTGCTGCAACATGAAGAAACGTGATTGCAGCATCAATTCCTTCAAGTTTTCTAACCTTCTAATATTGATACTTCAAAGTGTTCTCAGAGACTTATATGCACTTATACACGTCCAAATCATTGTATATTTGTATTTTTCCATAGTATAATTTTACTAGTGTCTAATATTTGAAACGCAAAATGAAATCGTATTTGCGATGAGAAGCAATAATGATTTTGCTTTATTTTTATGTACTTGGACTTATTCTTCTTCGTTATTCGATAACTTGTGGAAGATAAAGTTCATTTTGAAATAAAAGTCTTATTCCAGAATTTTTATAAAAGAATCTTAATGGTGGTTACCAGTTGTGATAAATAAGGACATTTTATGGGCTGGAATATTGTATGGAATTAGCTATCTCACTTATATATGAGATAACTAATTCTATCGTGTTAGTTATGAGATATATATAATTTTATATTTTATCATGAGATTAGTATTCTTGTTCTGGTAACCAAACGACTCCTAAAAGTACACACACGTCATTGTTCTTTGTCAAGTCTTTCACTATATAGTCAAGGTTGTTCAACCTCTGTCGTATACTTTGGCGAAATGCCATCCGACATCCTATCGTGAATTTTGGTTTTAATCTAGTGCTCTAGTCTTTCAATTGGTGTTTCTAAGAAAATTACAACTTTCTTTTCTTTTCCTTTTTTACAAGTCAAGCAAAGACTTATCTTCCAAATATGGAGTGAGAAGCGAGACTAGAAGCAGTCTAGGTTAAATGAAACGGAAAATTGCTACTCTCTGTTTCATTCTACGTCACTTTATTTTTTATTTAACTATACATGAAGTTTAACCGGAAAAAAAAAGATTTTTAAAATTTGTGATAAGTATATATTAATTCTGTATACGGTCGAAGTTGGGCTCACTTATATGTGGTCAAAATCGGGCTCGACTCTATATGGTTAATATCGAGTTCAACTATTGATCGATAGATCGGGTTCGGGATGCGTAGGGTCAAAGATCGAACCCGAGCTTCATCGAAGCGGAACAGGAAGCCAGAATGTCCAACCTCGAGAACACGGAGCCCGCGATCCGAGATCGAGCCTGACTCCGAAAATGTCCAAGGGAAGATCATCAAACCTAAATGACGGAAAATCGAAAAATCCGTGATGGGACGAACATCACAGCAGAAATCTCGGCACTAATCAATAGAACCATTTGATTAGCAAATCAGGAGATTGTTTATTATGTACGGAGATTTTTACCTTGTATAGCACTTTATCAGATGTATGACCTCCCCACTATATAAAGGGAGAGTTGAACCATTTAAAGAGACACCTGTCACACGAATCATCAATAGAAAGGAAAAAACAGTGATGTATTGCTCTCTTGAATCATTTTGTTATCAACTTATTTCAATTTCCATTATAAATCAATTTTTGCCCAAGAAGGATCAGCCAACGGTCAAGAATGTCTAAGTCAGGTGGTTTGTGTCTCTTTTCCATTTATCCCTTAATTTAATTTTCAGTTATATTATTCGTCATTTGTTTCAAATTAGCCCACATATCCTTAAAACCACGTATAAATTCAATTGTTATCCGAAATTTAGGGTAAATAAATTCCTTCATTTCAATTTATGTGGCAGTGTTTGACTAAGTACGAAGTTTAAGAAAGAAAAAATAAACTTTTGAAATTTGTGGTTTAAAACAATCATAGATATTGTGTGGCCGTAAATTATTTTATTAAAGGTAAAGTAGAAATTTTATAGATAAATTATTTTTAAATATGAGAGTATGACATTTTTTTGGGGATACACTAAAAATTGGCACATAAATTAGGACAAAGGGAGTGTTATGTTTGTATAGTTATTAAACTTTTGAAAACTTATGATTTTAAACAAGACATTTTATTTGTCTGGCTATAAAAGTTTGTCAATTGATAATAAAAAAAATTCTGTTAATTTATTTTTAATTTTAAAAATGAAATATTGTTTTGTAACTATCTAAAAATGAAATTTAATCACATAAATTGAAACCGGAGTAGTATTTTCGATGATGACCTTGCAATTAACTAACCAGCACACTCGAATTGGCGTAATGCTCTTGAAATTTAAGCAGTTGAGTTCTCCTTTTATTTCACTTTTTGGTAGTGACCTACATCAATTACTAAGGGCCAAATTGATTTTATTTCGAATGTGAATATAATATTAACTATCACGATAGTGATTGTATTATATGTACTATTTTGACTCCCCCAACTTCCACGGCAAAAATTGGTCGAAAGGGGTGCACTCCTTGTCATAAATGGCAGTTTACCGGACAAAGCTAATTTTGAAGTTAGTGAGTTAAATAAAATGAAAGTTATTTTATACGAATAATATTTATTTCAAATATTTTTTGGTGTTTGGTTAAAATATTTCTGAATAACAATGTTAGTAAATTGGAGAGTGACATTTGCGAAAACTTTTGAGTACTAAAGATTAATAGTAATGACTTAGTGTTGGTGGAAGCAAATACTATGAAATTAAAAGCTTAAGACAATATTAAGAAAAAATCATTCAAAGATTAAGATAATTTTAAGGAAACCCAATTTACCCATTTTGATGTGACAACCAAATATCATAAAATGATGTTCTCATAATAAGTTTTTTCTTAGCAAATGAATTAACTCGTCCTAAACACGCTTAATTAGATAACTAAAACGGTTTAAGTAGCATGTTCTTATCTTTTATCTAAACAACTCTGCCCAGCTCTATCTTCTTTATATAAAAGGACACCTTCTTTGAGAGCCATGCTTCACACTAGAGAGAAAAGGAGGAAACAGAAAATAAGAAAAGGATGTATTGTTGCTTCTCATCCAAATCCTCTGATATTTCTAAGATAATTCGAGTGGTACATTTGAATGGTCATGTTGAGGATTTTGGTCATCCTGTTAGCGTACAAGAGCTAATGGGCAAATCCCAGAAGAACTTTGTCTTCACTCATGCCCAGCTTTCATCCACCGTCTCAAAGCCTCTCAAGCCTGATACCATGTTAGAACAAGGCCATATTTACTATTTGTTGCCTCGTTCCCTATTTCACTCAAGTGTTTCTCCTATGGATTTGATTCCAGTGGCTAGAAAACTCAGTTGCATAGCAAAAAATGGTTCAAGGAAGAAACAGTCCAACAATTCAACAATTCAAGAGTCACAGAATGGAATTCTAACATCGTACAGAATGGGAGAAGGATCAACTAAATCACGACCGTGGAAGCCACTTTTATCCACCATCCGAGAATGGTCGTTCAATCGGAGAAGTGAATCGGACTTGCAAAGATCGTTTAACCAGAGAAATGAGTCGGAATTGCCAGACTAGAATTCAGAGAGTATCAAGTAGCTTTACTTTTTTTTTTTTTAAACTTTATAATAGCTTGCTCTTTGCGAGTCTTGATATGTAATATTTTTGGCCTTTTTACTGCTTCCATATATGTAAATTAGAATGCTTGACAAAGTCTATTGCAGCATATATTAATTTGGGGTTACATGAAATTCCATTTTTGTTTCGATAAGATTTTTGCAGTCTATTTTTTTTTTCTCGATAAAGGACCAAAATTCATCTAACCTATTGGATTCATGTCATTCATTAACCTATCCGCTCATAGAAGTACTCATTGTTATTTGTGTCTCAGATATTCTCCTGAACAATTAAAAGGGTCTAAATATTCCTCTCACTAACAGTGAAAGTCATGTCGAGTCATATTTGAACCTTTTCTAACTTATTTAGAGAAATATTTATATATTTTTAATTGCTCGGGGCCATTCTTTATATTGTAGTATTTGCTGGTAAATATATACAATTTATTCACTTGGCATAAGACATAATAGTTGAAAAATATCAAAACGTATAGGTTAAAAAAGGTAGAATACATAGTTTAACACCCTTGACCTTGAGACCAAATTCCGATAACACACTTCTCCAACACATGCAACCTTTTACACACTTAACTGTTTCAGAGTGGGATACCCGTCATGCTTGTCTATTACACACGAATTAAATGAGGTAAGTGAACTGTAAAAGTTGTATCTGAAGCCTCTAAAGGCGCCACATGTCTATTTTTTTAAGTCATCTCTTTTTTTTTTTTTTTGAAAAACGTTTCCACCACTTCCTTTATTAATGCTCTGTAATGACCTGAACGGTCATTTTGAGTATTGGCATTCCATTCGGTCCTTTGAGGTCTTGAGTAGCTTTATATGATGTATTACGACTTGCGTGCATGGTTGGTTCTAATTTTCGGGAAGTTTAGGATTGATTCAAAAGAGTAATTCTCAATTTAGAAGCTTTAAGTTGGAAGAATTGACCAAGGTTTTGACTTTTCTGTAAACGATCTCGAATTCAAGTTTTGATAGTTTCAATAGGTTTGTATGGTGATTTTGGACATAGGCGTCTGTCCGGATTTGAATTTGGTGGTTCTTTGATTGTTTTGGCTCTAATTAGCGAAAGTTGGAAAATTGAAGGTTTGGAAGGTTCATAGGTTTGAGGGGGAGTTTACTTTGAGGCTACGGGGTTCAGATTGTTTTTGGAGCAGTTGGAAAAGGATCGTTATATCATTTGGGACTTGTGTGCAAAATTTATTGTTATTTGGAGTTAGTTAGACACGACTCGACGTGAATTTGAATGTTGGAATTTTGATTAGTTCATTAAGCTTGAATTGAGATACGATTTGTTGTTTTGATATTATTTTATGTGATTTGAGACCACAAGTAGGTCCGTGTTATCTTTTGAAACTAGTTGGTATGTTTGGACGTGGTCCCAAGGGGCTCATGTGTGTTTCAGAGGAGTTTCATATTATTTGGGTCCTGTTTGGCAGTTTTGTTACTCGTATTTCGTACCTGCGAAGGATTGGCCGCAAGTGCGTTTTCAGTTTTCTGGGATTTAACTCGCTTACGCGAAGAGGAAGTGGTCCTGGAGATTGTCGTTTCTACGCACGAGGGGGCGCAGGTGCGAGGTCGCCTAGGGTGCTTTGTTCGCAGATGCCAGTTTGAGACTTGAGATGAGAAGTCCCTTTTGTGGAGCTTGTGGCACAAATAAGAAGGCGCTTCTGCGAGAATTTGTTACCCATATGCGGATCCACAAATGTGGTGCTTGGTTCGTAGATGAGAGATTGGTTGGACTCATATTGTTTCGCAGATGCGAGCAAGGGATCCCAGATGCGAGGTCGCATGTGCGATGTTATTGTCCTCAGATGCAGAATCACCAGTAGCTTATTATAGTCGAGGGTTAGCTTCATTTTATCATGTTTAATGATAGGAAACACATAGTGGGGCGATGTTTGAGGCGATTTTTACCTACTTGGATTAGGTAAGTATTCTTGACTCGAATTTGATTGTTATTCATGATTCTATCTTTGATTTTAATATTTGATTGGCGAATATAAGAGAGAAAAATTGGAAATTTTGGTAAAAACTTTTCTAAAGTAAAAAATTGAGATTTGAACCTCGATTTGGAGTTGATTTTTGATGTTACTTGTATATTTAGATCCGTACTCGAATGGGTGTTGGAATTTATGAGTTTTGTTGGGTTTCTAGGTGCGAGCTCGGGTTGACTTTAAGTATTTGATTAAAGATTTGACTTTTATCGTTTGGGTTTGATTCCTATGGTTTTGTTTGATATTATTAAATTGTTTGTGGTTAGATTCAAGCCGTTCTTAGCGATTCGCATGGGAAGGAATTTTTAGAGTATTAATTTTTCTTGTTTGAGCTAAAGTGTCTTACCTAGCTTTGGTTGATGGAATTTTTCCTAATAATTATTGTTATTTGCTACATGCGGAGGGTGATATGTATATAAGGTGACGATTGTATATACATGTACCATGGGTATTCATGCTCATGGTAGATTATAGATTATTTTATTCTTTGTTTGGTTTGTGAGTTCTACTTGAATCTTATATTATTGAATTAATTGACTACGTGAGCACAACAAACCATGCTAGAGTAATGTTGAGGCTGTTGGTATCTAATCTTGAACATGATAAGTAAATTTTTAGATTTATACTATGCTTTCCTCGGACAGATACACATGTATTATAAACACACATCTGTACTTGCTCTTGTATTGTTCCTTGATTGGGACGTGTGCACTCTGTGACACATATGTGACCATTTGTATAAATACTTTATCTTGATTGCTATAATTGATTTAGCCGTAATCATGCTTTATATGTTGAACACACATCCGTATTTTATTATTGTTATGTCTTTGTGTATTTTGCTGATAAAATTCCATGCTTATATATTTGATGAAAATTTGGCATATTGATTTGTGATGATAATGGCACATGTGGACATGTTGGGCGGATTGAACAGATATTGGCACGAGGTCTTTGCCGTGCGATTGTGATTATCTGTCACGATCCAAATCCCAAACTCGGTCATGATGGCGCCTCTCGTGAAGACAAGGCCAGCCAATTCGAACCATAACTCATTTTACGCAGTTAATTTAACAAGAGAACAACACAACATAGTTTAATAGCAGTCATTTGGGGAAAAACATAGTGAACCATCCCAACATCAGCCCAAAACGGGGTGTCACAACGTCATGAGCAACTAATGAAATCCTAATAATAAAATTTCTATTACAATATCTCTGGCACAATTAGTTGGAGAAAGTGGGTGCAACAAGATAAAAGAGATACGGGGCTGCGGACACCAACAGCTACTTCGTAGTCTCTGAGTCACCGCTTTGACAGTCGTAGTCAATGCCTCGGAGCGGAATCAATAACGTCTGAATCTGCACACATGGTGCAGGGAGTAATGTGAGTACTTCCAACTCAGTGAGTAATACATATAAATAATGACTGAAAGTAATGAAACACGTAGAGCACAAGGCAATGCATAATGAAGCAGTAAACCATTATTTGAAAATAGTAAATCAGTAAGAAATCATTTAAAAAAAACTTCCCAGCTCTAGTTATCAGTTGCCATTGTTACCAACTGTAACATCCCTGGGCTCAGTATCATTTAAAACAGTAAAATCTCCCCAGCTCTGGTTACCACTTGTCATTGTTACCAACTGTAACCTACAGTTGTCATTGTTACCAACTGTAATATCCCTAGGCTCAGTATCAATCTCACAGCTCTGGTTACCAGTTGTCATTGTTACCAACTGTAACCTACAGTTGTCATTGTTACCAACTGTAATATCTCTGGGTACCCTGCGCTCACTGGGGGTGTACAGACTCCGGGAGCGGCCCCTTACGGCCCAAGCGCTATATCAAGCCACCTCGTGGCACATAGAGTATCTCAGACCCTCGGCCTCATATCACTCAGTAAAACCTCACATTTGGCCCTCGGCCGCACTCAGTCAGAAAATCATCACCAGCCCCTCGGGCATTGTAAAACAGTAATTCTCAGCCCAAAACATCATTTAAAATATTGTGTAAACCTCAAAACTAAGTAAAAACTAGATGAGTTGTACAACAGTGGAAACAACACGATTGAGTTCAAGTAATAAGTACAAATAGTGAGGAAATAGTGATAAAAATCCCCGGAGGGTTCAAACAATTGGCACGAAGCCCAAACATGGCAATCAGCCCCAAACAAGATGGTAACAAGTAAGTTTCAATCAATTGCGTAGTAAAATCATCAATCGGGATGGACCATGTCACAATCCCCAGTAGTAAACGACCCCACGCTCATCATCGAGCGTGTGCCTCACTTCAATATAGCACTACGATGTGCAATATCCGGGGTTTCAAACCCTCATAACATTATTTACAATCACTACTCACCTCGAACCGGCTAAATTTAAAGCCCATGACGCCTTTGCCTTTCGAATTGGCCTCCACGTGCGTCGAATCTATCCAAATTCAGAACAATTACGTCACAACATGTTGAGGGAACAAAGCCCACGCGAAAATAATCAATAAATACTAAGAAATTCCAAAATTAGCAAAACCCGAGCCCCGGGCCCACTTCTCGAAATTCAGTAATTTTTCATCTCAACGGGTTCCTTATCTTCCCACGAGTTCAACCATACAAGATTTATCGTATTCCGATATCAGTTCGACCTCCAAGTCTTAAAATCTAAACTCAAGGGTTCTCCATAATTTTCTCCAACTTAAATCACCAATTACATTCTAGAATGGCAATAGGTTTGGGTAATTTGACCAAGAATGAGTTAAGAAGACTTACACCATTGTTTCTCTCGAAAATCTTCCAAAAATCATTCAAGATTTCGCTTCTATCCGAGTTCCCAAGCTCCAATTATGTTCAAGATGGTCAAAACCCCCTTCTTTAAGAATTTGTTCAAGAAAATCTCTTTTGGATATAGTTTTGAGGTTAATTTGTTGTGATTTTATGGTGTTTGGAAGATTTTCTCTTTGTGGATAACGAAAATGGGTTTTGCTTGGCAAAGTGGCACTAATTTCTATTTATAAAGGGGTCAAAAATCGGAACAAATTAAAACTTTCAGGTGTTGAAAATGCTATAGCATTTCGCGTAGCATAATCAATATGTTGTCCGCATTTTGGACAGCATCTTGTAGCATAATCAACATGCTGTCCGCATTTTGGTAGCATTTCTGACATTGAAATCTGTTACACTTTGCTATAGCATTTCGGCGTAGCATAATCAACATGTTGTCCGCATTTTTGACAGCATCGCGTAGCATAATCAACATGCTGTGCACATTTTGGTATCATTTCTGACATTGAAATCTGTTACACTTTGCAGTAGCATTTCGGCGTAGCATAATCAACATGCTGTCCGCATTTTGGTCCCATTTCTGACATTGAAATCTGTTACACTTTGCTATAGCATTTCGGCGTAGCATAATCAACATGCTGTCTGCATTTTGGTAGCATTTTATGACATTTATCCAACGATGAAATAGTCCGTTTAACCACCCAAAACTCAACCGAGCCATTCGATACCCCGTTCGGATATACCAACAAGTCCTAAAACATATTATGGACTTAGTCGAGGCCTTAAATCACATCAAACAACGCTAAATACACGAATCATACCCCAATTCAAGCCTAATGAAAGTAACAAATTCCAACTTCTACATTCGATGCCGAAAACCTATCAAATCGAGTCTGATTGACCTCAAATTTTGCATATAAGTAATAAATGACATAACGGACCTATGAAGATTTTCAGAACTGGATTCCGACCCCGATATCAAAAAGTACACTCCTCGGTCAAACTTTTCCAAAAATCTTCTATTTTCCAACATTCGCCAAAATGCGTTGAATTGTCCTACGGACTTCCAATTTCAAATCCGGACATACGCCTAAGTCCGAAATCCCCATACGAAGCTATAGCAACTCTCGGATCAAAATCTCGCCTAACAACCGGAAATCGCCAAAATACTAACTCCACCAATTCAAGCCTAATTCTACACCAGACCTCCCAAAACAAATTCCGATTATACTCCTAAGTCATAAATCACCTCCCGAAGCTAACTGAACCATCCGAGCCCTCTAACTCATAAGTCAACATCCGGTTGACTTTTCCAACTTAAACCTTCTTAAAAGAGACTAAGAGTCTCATTTCTTACCAAACCCACTCCGAACGCAACTACTCAACTTGGTTACGTAAAACATAAAAAACGAAACATAATGAGACAGAAAATGGGGAAGACGGAGCAGTAACCCAAGAGATGACTGGCCGGGTCGTCACATTCTCCCCCTCTTAAACAAACGTTCGTCCTCGAACGAGTCAAGAAACATACCTGAAGTCTCAAATAGGTGAGGGTATCTGCTCCGCATCTCCCGCTCGATTTCCCAGGTAGCCTCCTCCACAGACCGTCCATTGAACTTTCACTGAAGCTATCTCCTTGGACCTCAACTTTCGAACTTGACGATCCAAAATCGCCACTGGCTCCACCTCATAGGTCAAATTATATCCAACTGAATCGTGCTGAAGTCCAAAATATGAGACGGGTCCCCAATATACTTCCGGAGCATAGAAACATGAAATACTGGGTGTACACTCGACAGACTAGGTGGCAAAGCAAGCTCATAAGCCACCTCCCCGATTCTCTGAAGTACTTCAAACGGCCCAATGAACCGAGGACTCAATTTCCCTTTCTTCCCGAATCTCATAACACCTTTCATGGGCGAAACTTTCAGCAAGACCTTCTCGCCAACCATGTAGGACACATCTCGAACCTTCCCATCGGCATAACTCTTTTGCCTCGACTGTGCTGTGCGGAGCCTCTCCTGGATTTTTTTCACCTTCTTTAAAGCATCCTGAACCAAGTCAGTCCCCAATTGCCTAGCTTCGCCGGGCTCGAACCAACCAACCGGAGATCTACACCGCCTCCCATACAAAGCCTCATACGGAGCCATCTGAATACTTGACTGATAGCTGTTGTTATAAGCGAACTCTGCAAGAGGCAGAAACTCATCCCATGAGCCTCCAAAATCAATAGCGCATGCCCGTAACATGTCCTCCAATATCTGGATGGTACGCTCGGACTGCCCATCCGTTTGAGGATGAAATGCTGTGCTCAATTCCACCTGAGTACCCAACTCCCTCTGCACGGCTTTCCAGAACTGCAAAGTGAACTGAGTACCTCTATCTGAAATGATAGAAACTGGATCATCATGTAGCTGGACAATCTCTCGGATATAAATCCTTGCCAACCGTTCTGAAGAATAGGTATTACACACAGGAATGAAGTGCGCGAACTTGGTCAGCCAATCCACAATCACCCAAATAGCATCGAACTTCTTCAAAGTCCGTGGGAGTCCAACAACAAAGTCCATAGTGATCCGCTCCCATTTCCACTCGGGAATAGCTATCTGCTGAAGCAAACCACCCGGCCTCTGATGTTCATATTTTACTTGCTGACAGTTGAGACACCGAGCTACGAATCCCACAATGTCTTTCTTCATTCTTTTCCACCAATAATGTTGTTTCAAGTCTTGATACATCTTGGCGGCACCTGGATGAATGGAATACCGTGAGCTATGGGCCTCCTCCATAATCAACTCTGGAAGCCCATCCACATTGGGCACACAAATCCGGCCCTGCATCCTCAACACTCCATCGTCGCCGATGGTCACATCTTTAGCATCATTATGCTGAACTTTGTCCTTAAGGACAAGCAAATGAGGATCGTCATACTGACGCTCCCTGATGCGATCGTATAACGAAGACCGAGAAACCATGCAAGCCAACACCCGATTGGATTCCGAGATGTCTAATCTCACAAACCTATTGGACAAGGTCTAGACATTGACTACGAGAGGTCTCTCTCCAACTGGAATGTATACCAAACTCCCCATGCTCACTGCCTTTCGGCTCAAAGTATCGGCCACCACGTTGGCCTTTCCCGGATGGTATAGTTTAGTAATATCGTAATCCTTGAGCAATTCCAGCCATCTCCGCTGCCTCAAATTTAGATCCTTTTCCTTGAACAGATGTTGAAGGCTACGGTGATCAGTAAATACCTCACAAGATACGCCATACAAGTAATGCCTCCAAATCTTTAAAGCATGAACTATGGCAGCCAGCTCCAAATCATGCACGGGGTAGTTCTTCTCATGAGGCTTCAACTGACGAGAAGCATAAGTAATAACTCTACCCTCCTGCATTAGTACACAACCGATCCCAATTCTTAAGGCTCACAATATACGGTATACGAACCCGAGGCTGACGGTAGAACCAATACTGGAGCTGTGGTCAAGGCTGTCTTGAGCTTCTGAAAGCTCTCCTTTCACTTGTCCGACCACACAAATGGAACACCCTTTTGAGTCAATTTGGTTAAAGGCGATGCGATGGATGAGAATCCCTGAACAAACCGGCGATAATAGCCTGCCAACCCAAGAAAACTACGAATCTCTGTGACTGAGGACGGTCTAGGCCAACTCTGGACCGCCTCTATCTTCTTTGGATCAACCTGTATACCCTCGCTGGACACCACGTGTCCCAAGAAAGCCACCGAATTAAGCCAAAACTCGCACTTAGAGAATTTTGCATAAAGCTTCTCCTCTATCAATCTCTGTAATACAACTCGCAAATGTTCTGCGTGCTCTTCCTGATTACGCGAGTACACCAGAATATCATCAATGAATACCACCACGAACGAATCCAGATAAGGCCGAAATACATTGTTCATTAACTGCATGAACGCTGCTGGGGCATTGGTTAGCCCGAAAGACATAACAAGAAACTCATAGTGGCCATATCTAGTCCTAAAAGCAGTCCTAAGAATATCTGCATCCTTGATCTTTAATTGGTGATATCCTGAACAGAGATCAATCTTCGAGAACACTTGTGCTCCCTGAAGCTGGTCAAATAAATCATCGATGCGAGGCAAAGGATATTTGTTCTTGATTGTTACCTTGTTCAATTGCCTATAATCGATGCACATTCTCATCGTGCCATCCTTCTTTTTCACGAATAGAATCGGTGCACCCCAAGGTGACACACTAGGCCGAATGAACCCCTTATCTAGGAGTACCTGAAGTTGCTCCTTTAAATCTTTCAACTCTGCTGGTGCCATACGATACGGTGGAATAGAAATGGGCTGAATGCTGGCACCAGGTCAATGCCAAAATCAATATCCCTGTCTGGTGGCATGCCCGGCAGGTCTGTGGGAAATACATCGGGAAAATCCCTCATAACTAGAACAGAATCGATGCTTGGAGTCTCGGCTCCAACATCCCTCACAAATGCTAGATAGGAAAGGCAACCCTTCCCAACCGTACACTGGGCTTTCAAGAACGATATCACCCTACTAGGAACATAATCAGTCACACCATGCCACTCGATCCGCGGTACACCCGGCATAGCCAGAGTAATTGTCTTAGCATGACAGTCTAAAATAGCACGACATGGAGATAACCAATCCATGCCCAAAATGACATAAAAATCTACCTTGCTTAATAGCAATAGGTCCACTCAGGTCTCCAGACCCCCAATAGTCACTATACACGACCGGTACACATGGTCCACAACAACAGTATCGCCCACCAGGGTAGACACATAAACAGGTAAAGCAAGAAACTCCCGGGGCATACCCAAATATTGTGCAAAATATGAGGACACATATGAATAGGTGGATCCGGGATCAAATAATACAGAGGCATATTTGTGGCAGACTGAAACAATACCTGTAATAACGGCGTCTAAAGCACTGGCATCTGTCCTGCCTGGGATAGCATAGAATCGAGCCTGGCCACCGCCTGCTCGACCTCCCCCTCTGGGGCGACCTCTGGCTGCCTGACCTCCACCCCTACTTGGCTGGGCGGATGGTAAAGTAACTAGAGCAGAAGTCGAGGGCTGACCCCTCTGCTGGGACGATCTAGCACCACGATGAGGACATTGCCTCCACATGTGGCCCATCTCGCCACACTCATAACAACTCCCTGGTGCTCTGGCAGATGCACTCGGCACAGGAGGACCCTGGGCCGACGGAGCATGAGCTAGAAGGGTGCTGAGTGATGATTGGCGCTACTACAACCCACGATAACCACGACCTGCAGATGCCCCACGGTATTCTGGACGAGCTAACTGAGCAGGCCTGAAGGAATGACCTCTACCCTGCTGAAACTGGCTTCTCGAAGGAGTACCACTGTAACTACCCGGTCCTCGAGGCCTTTTAGCCTTCTCTCCTCTCGCTCCTGACGGCGAACCGTTTCAAACCTCGCGAGTTATATCCACCACCTCCTCGAAGGTAGCACCCAATTCTCTCTCCCTGGTCATAAGGATACGGAGATGATAGTTAAGGCCATCCAGAAACCTCCTGATCCTTTCACGATCAGTCGGAACCATCCAGACAGCATGTCGAGCCAACTCAGAAAATCTTGACTCATATTGTGACACAGTCATATCCTCCTGTCGCAGCCACTCAAACTGTCTACGCAGCTCCTCTCTGTGGGACTGCGGCACATACTTCTCCAAGAAAAGAGCGGAGAATTGCTGCCAAGTAAGGGGCACTGCATCAACCGGCCTACGCCTCTCATACGCCTCCCACCAATTAAAGGCAGCTCCCGTAAACTGAAAGGTGGTGAATGCCACACCACTAGACTCAAGAATCCCGGCTGTCCGGAGCATTCGCTGACACTTGTCAAGAAAACCCTGAGCATGCTCGCCCTCAGCATCACTGAATGACGGAGGTTGGAGTCTGCCAAACCTCTCAAGACGACGCTGCTCATCATCTGGCATAACTGGTACTATGAATTCCTGAGGTGGTGCAACTGGCTGGGCTGGAGGTGCCCCCGGCATCTGAAGTCCCTGCACTACTTGCTTAGGCGTACGGGCAACTGGAGTCTGATTGCCTCCCCAGGCCTGTGAAGTAGTTGCGGCTGTGGTGGCTGAAACCGCCTGAGCCAGGCCAGTGCAAACAGATAATATCTTAGCCAAGGTCTCCTGAAGACCTGGAATAGCGATAGGCACAGCTGGTGCCTGAACTGGTGCTGCTAGAGCCTGTTCCTGAGCTGGGGCAGCTGGTGGATCAAAAAATGCTGCCCTCGCCTCTGCCTCTACCATGACTACGACCGCGTCCACGGCCTCTGGTGGCCTCAGTGGGTGGTACTGGTGGTCGTCCACCTCGTCCAGTAGTTCGCGGCCTCACCATCTATGAGAGAACAGGATGGCAGAAGTTTTAGTACTCGGATCAACAAGTTCGCACGACAAGAATTTCAAGAATATGGAATTTTCCTAAAAAGGTTCCGTAGCCTCTCGAAGATAAGTACAGACGTCTCCGTACAGATCCGCAAGACTCTACTAAACCCGCTCATGACTCGTAAAACCTATGTAACCTAGGCTCTGATACCAACCTGTGACGACCCAAATCCCAAACCCGGTCGTGATGGCGCCTCTCGTGAAGACATGGCCAGCCAATTCGAACCATAACTCATTTTAAGCAGTTAATTTAACAAGAGAACAACACAACATAGTTTAATAGCAGTTATTTGCGGAAAAACATAGTGAACCATCCTAACATCAGCCCAAACCGGGGTGTCACAACGGCATGAGCAACTAATGAAATCCTAATAATAAAATTTCTATTACAATATCTCTGGCACAATTAGTTGGAGAAAGTGGGAACAACAAGATAAAAGAGATACGGGGCTGCGGACGCCAACAGCTACCTCGTAGTCTTTGAGTAACCGCTCTGACAGTCGTAGTCAATGCCTAGGAGCGGAATCAATAACGCCTGAATCTGCACACATGGTGCAGGGAGTAATGTGAGTAATTCCAACTCAGGGACTAATACATATAAATAATGACTGAAAGTAATGAAACACGTAGAGCACAAGGCAATGCATAATGAAGTAGTAAAACATTATTTGAAAACAGTAAATCAGTAAGAAATCATTTAAAAAAAACTTCCCAGCTCTGGTTACCAGTTGCCATTGTTACCAACTGTAACATCCCCGGGCTCAGTATCATTTAAAACAGTAAAATCTCCCTAGATCTGGTTACTAGTTGTCATTATTACCAACTGTAACCGACAGTTGTCATTGTTACCAACTGTAATATCCCTGGGCTCAGTATGAATCTCACAGCTCTGGTTACCAGTTGTCATTGTTACCAACTGTAACCTACAGTTGTCATTGTTACCAAATGTAATATCTCTGGGTACCCTACGCTCACTGGAGGTGTACAGACTCCGGGAGGGGCCCCTTACGGCCCAAGCGCTATATCAAGCCACCTCGTGGCACATAGAGTATCTCAGACCCTCGGCCTCATATCAATCACAAGCCACCTCGTGGCACATAAAGGATCTCAGGCCCTCAGCCTCATATCACTCAGTAAAACCTCACATGTGGCCCTATTATCAGTAAACGACCCCACGCTCATCATTGAGCGCGTGTCTCACCTCAATATAGCACTACGATGTACAATCCAGGGTTTCAAACCCTCAGAACATCATTTACAATCACTACTCACCTTGAACCGGCTAAATCCCTAGCCCGCGACGCCTTTGTCCCTCGAATTGGCCTCCACGCACGTCGAATCTATCCAAAATCAGAACGAATACGTCACAATATGCTGAGGGGACAAAGCCCAAACGAAAACAATCAAAAAAATACCAAAAATTCCGAAATTAGCAAAACCCGAGTCCCGGGCCCACTTCTCGAAGCTCAGAAATTTTCACATCAATGGGTTCCTTATCTCCCAACGAGTTCAACCGTACAAAAATTATCGAATTCCGACATCGGATTGCCTTTCAAATCTTCATTTTTCATTTTTGAAAGATTTTACAAAAACCCCCATTTTCTTCAATTAAATTCAAAAATTCATGACGTAAATAAGTATGGAATCACGAAATATAAATGATTTAGGATAAATAACACTTACCCTGCTCAAACTTGTGAAAATCCTCTCTATAATTGCCCAAAACCGAGTTCTAAAATAAAAAAATGAATAAAAATGTCGGACTTCGGACTTATACATTCTTTCTACGCAAGTCACATGTGTGAAATGCGAGTTGGCTCCTATTTCCAGGAAGAAAATTGCAGTACCAGCCTTCGGTAAATCGATCATAACTTTCTGTACAAATGTCCAAATGATAAATGGTTTATCTTTCTGGAGACTAGATTCAAAAGGGCTACAACTTTCATTTTTGGACCATCTCCAAATTTCTTATAGATTACAAGATATAAGTTTCCAAAGTCGGTCCTGTGCAACAGAAATTTCTGCCATGCACACTGCCTGGAAAACAACAGCAGTACCAGGCTTCGGTTAATCTATCGTAACTTTCTGTATGTATGTCCAAATGATGAATGGTTAATATTTCCTAAAACTATACACAAAGAGCTACAACTTCTATGTTTTGATAATTTCCAAATTCCTTATAGATTGCGAGATATAAGCTCCCAAAATAAGCTCTGTGCACCAGAAATTTCTGCGATGCACATTGTTGTAGCCCAAATTCAAGCAGTTAAAAACGACCTAGAACTGTCCGAAAGCACTCCGAAACTCACCCGAGCCATTTGGGACCCCGTCCGAATATACCAACAAGTCCTAAATCATATTACGGACTTAGTCGAGGCCTTAAATCACATCAAACAACGCTAAAAACACGAATCATCCCTAATTCAAGCGTAATGAAACTAATAAATTCCAACTTCTACATTCGATGCCAAAACCTATCAAATCGAGTCCGATTGACATCAAATTTTGCACACAAGTCATAAATGACATAACGGACCTATGAAGATTTTCAGAACTGAATTCCGACCCAGATATCAAAAAGTCAATTCCTCGGTCAAACTTTCCAAAAATCTTCCATTTTCCAACATTCGCCAAAATGCGTTGAATTGTCCTACGGACTTCTAATTTCAAATACGGACATACGCCTAAGTCCGAAATCACCATACTAAGCTATAGCAACTCTTGGAATTCCATTCCGACCCTCGGATCAAAATCTCGCCTAACAACCGGAAATCGCCAAAATACTTACTCCACCAATTCAAGCCTAATTGTACACGGGACATCCAAAACCAATTCCGATCACACTCCTAATTCATAAATCACCTCCCGAAGCTAACCGAACCATCGGAACTCTCATCCGATCCCTCTAACTCATAAGTCAACATCCGGTTGAATTTTCCAACTTAAACCTTCTTAAAAGAGACTAAGTGTCTCATTTCTTACCAAATCCACTCCGAACGCAAACTACTCAACTCGATCACATAAAACACGGATAACAAAGCATAATGAAGCAGAAATGGGGGAAACGGAGCGGTAACTCATGAGACGACTGGCCATGTCGTTACAGGATAAGATCAAAAACCTTGATTTAGATGATAATTAAGGATTCGTTATATAAGATCCTATTAAATTCATATCCAGATTGCAGTAACACAGAATCTTCTACCGATGAAGATTTGAAGGTGTTACAAAATGAAGAATATTATTCTTCTTCAGAAACAGAATGTGAACCTTGTAAACAAGGCTAGTGTTGTAATAACAGCACAGAGGATGAATTTTATAATATTTATTCGTAGTTTAAGGACCTAGATATTAATGTCCTTACCAATGACAGTTTATTAGAACTCCTTAGAGTCATTAAAGATCCTGGATTAAGATCCTAGATTATCGATAAGATAGATCCCGTTAAGGATAATAGTCCTAAGGATTCTGTAGTTGAAGAAATTCCTTCTCAAAAGGGTCCTTATACAATTTCTAACATAAAGAGGATTTAAAAGAAAAATCCCAGGCCATTGATAGGCCAACCACTGTTCAAAACTTGAAGGATGAGATTAATAATCTCAAGAATGAAGTCTCGAAACTAAAGGCTTCTAATATAGCCTTAGATAAGAGGATTTATAAGTTAGAAAATCCTAGGTTACCCCAAATTTAGAATTCAGTACTGATATTACTGAATTAGAATTAGGTCATAGTACTTCTAATAAAGGAGTAAGAGATGACTTTTTAGGAACTGTTAATTTTTTGGATAATGAGTTTTGGCAAATATTACAGTTTTTCACTACTCAGAAATTCCTCATAAAGGTAACGCTTCTGATCGATTAGAATTTCAAAAATGAATTTGTCGCATTATTTGATAGTAGTGCAGATTTAAATTGTATAAAAGAAGGAATAATACCTTTTAGATATTTTCATAAAACTACACATAGGTTAAAAATGCTAGTGGTCAGCATATGGGTATTACTTATAAATTACCTAAAGGATTTATTAGTAAAAATAATATTTGCATTCTTGAAAATTTTGTTCTAATAAAAGACATTCATAAGGATATAATATTGTTAGGATCGATTCACTCAAACACTCTGAACTGATGAAGAAGATGAAGAAATCTTGAAGAGAGAAAAGTTAAGGTAGAGAGAGAAAAAAAAACGTGAGAGACTTATTTCGTGGTAACACCCCGTTAGGGTAAACTTTCACGGCGGCGGAATTTATATATATTAATAATTAAGGGTATTTACAATACAAGGAGAATAAACAATACAGCCTATATATGGATCCCAAATAGTCCCAAACCTATAAGAGAAAGGTCTCCCAATTTGACTAGGATTATAGGTTTTCCTTTCCCAAATCTATTAGGACAATGAGTTTTCCTAAACCAATAGGGATTATGGGTTCCCTAAAAATACAAGAAAATAATTCAAGTCCATCACATATTAATCAGGCTCCACACCTAACAATTCTCCCACTAGGGACTGATTCAGTTGTCCAAAAATTGTCCCAACATCATCAATATCTTCACCACACCGCACCATCTGTAGAAACAAACTACAGAAGACCAACTGAGGTTATGCACAACCTCAGTTTCTCAACATCAACACATTTCGTCAACATGTCTGCTGTATTCTTTGCACCCTCTATCTTCTCCAAATACGTATCACCATCCTCCACTGCCTTGCGAGTGAAATCGTACCGTCTTCTGATGTGCTTTGTCTTCGAATGATAGACTGGGTTCTTCACTAACTGTATGGCACTCTGTCTATCTGAATAAAGAATCTTCTCGTTCTGCTTCTTGCCCAACTCTTCCAGATAATCTGCCAGCCATATCATCTCATTTCCAACTTCAGCTATTGCCACATACTCAGCCTCTGTTAATGAAAGAGCAACACACTTTTGAAGCCTGGACATCCAACTCACTGCTGTACCACCTATGGTGTAAATGTATCCGGATGTGCTCATGCTCGAGTCCACATCATCACCAAGATCAGCATCCACAAAACCCTGCAGATTCACTTTGCCTTTGCCAAAACTAAGTGAAATACTGGATGTACCTCTCAAATATCTCAGAAGCCACTTAACAGCTTCCCAATGCTCTTTCCCCGAATTTGCCATGTACCTGCTAACAACTCCCACTGCATGTGCTATGTCAGGTCTAGTGCAGACCATAGCATACATCAAACTCCCAACTGCTGAAGCATAAGGAATAATTTCCATCTGCTCACGCTCTTCAGCTGTCTTGGGTGACTGCCCCTTTGACAATTTTATGTGTTTTGCCAAAGGAGTAGTCCTGGGTTTAGCATCACTCATCCGGAATCTGGCCAACACCTTCTTAATGTATTGCTCCTGGGATAGATTTATAGTGCCAGCAGATCTATCCCGATAAATCCTCATCCCCAGAATCTGCTTCGATGCACCTAAATCTTTCATCTCAAACGTTGAAGACAGACTTGCCTTTAGATTGTTTATCTCCCTCATACTGGATCCTGCAATCAATATATCATCCACATAGAAGAGTAGAAACACATAAGAATCAGTGTATATCTTGAAGTAACAACACTGATCCTTTTCAGCCCTGCAAAAGCCACTCTTGGTCATGAAGGAGTCAAACTTTTTGTACCACTGCCTCGGTGCTTGCTTCAACCCATACAAGCTCCTGTTGACTTCCACACCATGTGTTCCTTGCTCGGAACTACAAATCCTTCTGGTTGTTACATATAGATGTCCTCGTCCAGATCTCCATGTAAAAATGTTGTTTTTACATCCATTTGCTCAAGATGCAAATTCTCTAATGCAACAATACTCAATAGAATTCGGATAGTAGTTAACTTCATAACAGGAGAAAATATTTCAGTATAATCAATACCTTTTCTTTGTGAATATCCTTTAACCATTAACCGAGCCTTGAACCTTCTTTTACCGTCTGGTTCTGCCTTGATTTTGAACACCCACTTGTTCAACAAGGCTTTCTTCTCTGCAGGTGACTCAGTCAACACCCAAGTGTTGTTCTTCTCAAGGGAGCTCAATTCATCATTCATGGCTTGCTCCCACTTGATTGAATCCTCCACCTGTAGGGCCTCATCGAAAGACTCTGGTTCCCCTTCATCAATCAGCATCAAATAATGTAACGAAGGTGAATACCTATCTGGTGCTCTGATGGTCCTTGATGATCTCCTCAATAGCTGCTCAGGTGTCACTTGTTCCACCATAGGTTCTTCAGGAACAGCGTCTGGAGTTGGTTGAGTTTCTTCCGCAACATCTCTGGGTGTACTCTTCTGCAACTCAATCTCAACTCCCACTTGCTTTGTAGTCTCTGAAACCTTTTGCTCTCTGTCCTTGTATAGGATAGACTCATCAAATGTCACATCACAATGTCTCAGGATCTTTCTGTTCTTGTCATCCCAAAACCTGTAACCAAACAAATCAGAACCGTAGCCTATGAAGTAACACTTCACAGCCTTAGCATCAAGCTTGTCTCTTTTCTCTAGATCAACATGAACATAAGCCGTACAACCAAAAGTTCTCAAGTGTGAGTACTTGAGCTCTTTTTTCGTCCACAGCTCCTTTGGGATCTTGAACCCTAGGGGAACTGATGGTCCCCTGTTGATCAAGTATGCAGCTGTGCTCACAGCATCTGCCCAAAACATCTTGGGTAGCCCACAGTGTATCCTCATGCTCAATGCACGCTCATTCAATGTTCTGTTCATCCTCTCAGCAACTCCATTCTGCTTAGCCTTACCGGGAACTGTCCTCATCAATATGATTTCCTCAGCTGCATAGAATGCTTTGAACTCTGACTTGTCATACTCTCCTCCATTGTCAGACCTCAGACATTTGATCTTCAAAGCAGTTTGATTTTCAACTTTAGCTTTCAACCTCTTGAAAGTCACAAACACATCTGACTTATGCTTCAAGAAATAGACCCATACCTTCCTACTGAAATCATCAATGAAGGTGACATAGAACCTGGGTCCTCCAAGTGATGAAACTGGAGATGGTCCCCAAACATCTCTATGTACCATTTCCAACCGCACTTTTTTCGGCTCTCTAGGAGTCTTTGTGAAGCTAACTCGTTTCTGTTTTCCCATGACACAGCTTTCACAAAAACCCATGTCAACAGACTTCAGGCCCTCTAATGCTCCTTTTGCAACCAGCATCTTCATTCCTTTAGCACTCATGTGTCCAAGTCTGTTGTGCCACAGACATGAACCGGAAGCACCCTCAGCGACAACAACCATGTTAATACACCCTGCAGTGGTGTACAAGGTTCCAATTTGGTGCCACGAGCTACAATTATAGCACCCTTCACAATCTTCCACGAACCTTTGCCAAACTCTGTTGTATAGCCTGTGCTATCCAACTGACCAACAGAGATCAAATTCTTCTTGAGAGCAGGAATATATCTGACATCCTCTAATGTCCACTGGTTTCCCGATGGGATCTTTATGCAGACATCCCCCTTTCCTTCAATCTCCAAGGCTTTGTTGTCAGCAAGATACACCTTCCCAAAATTTCCAGATTTGAAATTTTGGAACAATTCCTTGCTTGGAGACGAATGAAAGGATGCACCAGAATCCAAACTCCAGGATTCGACCGGGCTGTCCAAACTAAGGATTAGAGCATCCCCAATGTCTTCTGCGGAATTTACAGAATCACTATCATCTCCAGATTTATGATTCTGCTTCTTCTTTGGTTTCGTACAGTTTGTCCGATTGTGCCCTTTATCTCCACAGTTCCAACAAATCATGTTGGGTCTGTTTGGAGATTTTCCTCGATTCTTTGATTTTGATCGACCATGTTGATTTTGGCCCTTCGACTTGCTTCTCCCCCTTCGATCAACGCTGAGAGCACTGCCCGATGAATCTCCCACTTCTCGTTTGTGAATGCTTTCGCTAAGAATAACATCACAGATTTCATCAAACTTCAACTTCTCAGATCCACGGGAACTGCTAATCGCAGCAACAACAGTATCCCAAGACTCGGGCAGAGATGACATCAAAATCAACGCCTTAATTTCATCTTCGAAATTAATTTCCACAGAACTCAGTTGACTCACAATCGTATTGAACTCATTTATATGATCTGCAACAGATGCATTCTCAAACATCTGTAAATTGAACAATCTACGCATCAACTATACCTTGTTCATCGCTGATGGCTTTTCGTACATATTTGATAGCGCCTTCATCAGATTTTCCGTAGTCTTCTCCTTAACGATGTTGAACGCCACGTTTCTTGACAAAGTCAACTAGATCAACCCCAACGCCTGGCGATCCTTAAGCTTCCACTGCTCCTCTGTCATGGATCAGTCAAGGGTTCGTGAAGATCTTTCTGGTACAGATAGTCTTTGATCTGCATCTTCCAGAAACCAAAATCGGATCCATCAAACTTTTCAATTCCAATCTTCGAACTCTCCATCTTTAGTAATCGTGTTGAATCTCCAAAGCTCTGATACCAGTTGTTAGGATCGATTCACTCAAACACTCTGAACTGATGAAGAAGATGAAGAAATCTTGAAGAGAGAAAAGTTAAGGTAGAGAGAGAAAAAAAAACGTGAGAGACTTATTTCGTGGTAACACCCCGTTAGGGTAAACTTCCACGGCGGCGGGATTTATATATATTAATAATTAAGGGTATTTACAATACAAGGAAGAATAAACAGTACAACCTATATATAGATCCCAAATAGTCCCAAACCTATAAGAGAAAGGTCTCCCAATTTGACCAGGATTATAGGTTTTCCTTTCCCAAATCTATGAGGACAATGAGTTTTCCTAAACCTATAGGGATTATGGGTTTCCTAAAAATACAAGAAAATAATTCAAGTCCATCACATATTAATTAGGCTCCACACCTAACAAATATTAGGAGTGCCATTTTTTCATAAAATCATGCCTTTTACTAACTGGAAGAATATGATATGCCTCAACAATTAGACCTTCTTAATAAATGGACAATTCCTAAATTTCAACCAAAGGTTATATGCCAGTTAGGTACTTTTGAAAAATTAGGTTTAAAACAAGTAGTTAAAACTACTGAAGAGACTATCACAGTAGATAATGATCGTGCTACTTTTAGATTATTATCTGAAAATGATTTAGCCCCTTATAGAGAATCTCATAGAGTTTTGCATATTGGTTTAATACAAATTTCCTTCAAGCCACTTACATTAAGAGGCTTACCCGAAATCTTTATAGCAGCTCTCAGAGATGGCAGAAACCAAAACTGGAAAAAATCCCTAATAAGGACAGTACAAACCAGTTTGGCTTATGGCCCTGTATATTTAAATGCTTATCCTAATTTGCAAGTTTCTTTGAGTGATGAAAACTCTTTGAATGCTCTGATATTGAGTATTAAACTTCGCGGATACGATTATATGTCAGGAACAGAAGTAATATGTATTTGTTATAGGATCTATTATAAGCCTTTATATACTTTGAATCCTATGTGCAAAATCATGGATTTCAAAAATGAAACTATTTTGATAGAAACTAATTTTGGTAAATCTAAAGTCATTACGAGAAGACCTATTAAGTGGGATGAAATAGATTTTCCCAAACAATGGGTCATTGAGGAAGCAATAGCTCCTCGAAATAATATTAACAGTGAAATCACAGAAGTCGAACAAGCTTCTGATGGAACTGTTAAGATCAGGTTCAATGAACCAGATCAAATTGATAATATCAGTTATTCATCTAGATTAACTAGATCCAACTCCTCATACATCTCTCCTGTTGATTATAAGGTAGATTTTCCTTCAAGAGCATCTACATCACAGATTAGAGAAAATGATTGAATTGATGTTATAAAAATTAGCACAGATAATATTGCTAGTGCTATACCAGATCCAACTGAATTCGAAATGGGTTTTTCAAACAGTTTACATGGATAGAGACCAAATAGATTTCAGCCGGGATCACCGGCAAGAAAATTAATTTCTGCAGAATTTAAAAAACCTAGATGGGAACTTTTTGAAAACTGGTTTTTTGATAACTTCAATGATAAACTAATAAAGTTTTTCCAAGATGATTTTTATAATGACATTAGTAGACATAATTCCTTGGTTCATGTCTAAATATATTGATGGTTATATTTCCATGCTAGAAAGAGATTATAAGCTCAGTAGTGGGGAAGTTACTAAATCTGCTTTCCCACCGCAAACATCTTTCCAAATGGGAGAAAAAGATAAGGTTATATATTATACTGCCTTTTCTAAATTGTTTGATGATAATACTGGTACTATTATTGCTAGAAATTTGAATACGATGTTGACTCAGAATAACTATACTAACAACTATGTGAGTATTTTGGGTTAACAAGTAGCTTCTATTAGTGATAGATTGGACAAGCTTATAGCAGAAGTCCAAAAAATTAGCAACAAGGATACTATAAAAGGAAAGGAGCAAATAGCGATTGCCAGTATCTAACCCCCTCCAGAAGTCAAAGACTTTAAATTGAAAAGTCTCGATGACTTGGAGAAACTACTCAATAAGAAATTTGAAGGATTTAGAATTAGTCCTTTAAATTTAAAAAATTTATCAAGCGAAGAAAGAAAGGAAAAAATTTCTAATGAGATTAATAAAATCTCAGAGAAGTTTGCTAGAAAGCCAGTACAAAAGGATGTACTATTATCATAGACCGACCCCTCAGGATATTTTACTAGAAGAACCTGAGCCCAATTACTTCCACAAAGTTATTGTGGTAAGGAAATCAATGAATGGAATATAGATGGATTCACAGATAGACAAATTTATATTCAGGTACATAGAATGATTATGTATAGTACTATTTGTAAGGTAAATAATAATTCTGAAAAAGCTATTGCTGATATGATTATAGCTGGGTTTACTGGCCAACTGAAAGGCTGGTGGGATAATTATTTGACTAATAGTCAAAGAGCAGATATCTTAGGAGCTGTTAAGATAGAAAATGGTCATAATGTTCAGAACATAGTCTATTCTTTAGTTCTCAATATTATAGAACACTTTTCAGGAAGATGGTCAGATAATAGTGAGACTATTAGGATTATGCTTCAAAATCTAAGGTGTCATACACTTACAGAGTTTAGATGGTATGAGGATGTATTTTTATCCAGAGTTATGGAATTACCCGAGTGTAATAGTAATCACTGGAAATCTAAGTTTATAAATGGACTTCCTAGCTTATTTGTTGAAAGACTTAGAAAAACCCTTAGAGGTACTGCTATGAGTATAGATTATAATAATTATACTTATGGTAAGTTGATTAGTGTATGCACCCAGGAAGGTTTAGCTCTTTGTAATGAGATTAAGCTAAACCAAGAAATTACAAAACACGGTCTAAATGAAAGACAACAATTAGGAGAGTTCTGTGAGCAATTTGCCATAGATATCCCTAAAATTAAGAAACCTCATAGGAAGAAGAAAAATCAGAAACAGTCTTATAGGGATAAGAGAAAGAAGTGGAGAAATCCTGAGGAAAGAAGAGAAAAGACCGAGAAGAGAAGGTCTATTATAAGAAGAAGAAGGATTTTATTAAATCCGTTAAGCCCAATGCTTGTTATAAGTGTGGTAAAGTAGGGCATTATGACAAAGATATCAAGGTTAAGGATAAGATAAAAAACCTTGATTTAGATGATAACATTAAGGATTCGTTATATAAGATCCTATTAAATTCATCCCCAGATTGCAGTAACACAGAATCTTCAACCGATGAAGATTTGAAGGTGTTACAGAATGAAGAATATTATTCTTCTTCAGAAACAGAATGTCAACCTTGTAAACAAGGCCAATGTTGTAATAACAGCACAGAGGATGAATTTTATAATATTTATTCGCAGTTTAAGGACCTAGATATTAATGTCCTTACCAATGACAGTTTATTGGAACTCCTTAGATTCATTAAAGATCCTGAGTTAAGATCCTAGATTATCGATAAGATAGATCCCATTAAGGATAATAGTCCTAAGGATTCTGTAGTTGAAGAAATTCCTTCTCAAAAGGGTCCTTATACAATTTCTGACATATAGAGGATTTTAAAAGAAAAATCCCAGGCCATTGATAGGCCAACCACTGTTTAAGACTTGAAGAAGGAGATTAATAATCTCAAGAATGAAGTCTCGAATCTAAAGGCTTCTAATATAGCCTTAGATAAGAGGATTATTAAGTTAGAAAATCCTCAGGTTACCCCAAATTTAGAATTCAGTACTGATATTACTGAATTAGAATTAGGTCCTAGTACTTCTAATAAAGGAGTAAGAGATGACTTTTTAGGAACTGTTAATTTTTTGGATAATGAGTTTTGGCAAAAATTATAGTTTTTCACTACTCAGAAATTCCTCATAAAGGTAACGCTTCTGATTGATTATAATTTCAAAAAAGAATTTGTCGCATTATTTGATAGTGGTGCAGATTTAAATTGTATAAAAGAAGGAATAATACCTTCTAGATATTTTCATAAAACTACACATAGGTTAAAAAATGCTAGTGGTCAGCATATGGGTATTACTTATAAATTACCTAAAGCATTTATTTGTAAAAATAATATTTGCATTCCTGAAAATTTTGTTCTAATAAAAGACATTATCAGGATATAATATTAGGAATGCCATTTTTTCATAAAATCATGCCTTTTACTAACTGGGATGCTCATAGCTTTACAAGTACTTATAAAAGCAAACCTATTACTTTTGAGTTTATAACTCAACCAATTCAATGATTTTTGAATGAAATTTTTTGTAATAGCATAACCGCATAAAATAAACAGATTGATTTTCATAAATTTTTAGTCTTAATATAGAACAAGATCTGAAAGCTCCAAAACTAATAGAAAAAATTGATTCAATAAAGAATCAGCTTTCTTTACAGTTATGTGGTGATCATCCAAATCAATTTTGGAACAGGAAACGTCATATAGTAAGTCTTCCTTATGAAGAAAGCTTTTCAGAGGGTAATCCCAACTAAAGCTAGGCCGTGCCAAATGAATTCCGAATATTTAGAATTATGCAAAAAGGAAATTGATTCTCTAATAGAGAAAGGTTTAATAAAACCTTTAAAGTCAAAATGGTCTTGTGCTGCTTTCTATGTTAATAAACATGCAGAACAGGAACATGGAGTTCCTAGACTTGTTATAAACTATAAGCCCCTTAATAAGGCACTAAAATGGATTAGATATCCCATTCCTAATAAAAAGGATTTATTGGATAGATTATATGATGCGATTATATTCTCAAAGTTTGATTTAAAATCAGGCTATTGGCAGATTCAAACAGCTGAATCAGATAGATTGTCACGACCCAAAATCTCAATCCGGTCGTGATGGCGCCTCTCATGAAAACAAGGCCAGCCAATCCAAACTAACTTCATTTTTAATAGTTAAATAATACGAAAATAATATAGGTATGGTTTAATAACAGTAATTGCGGAAAAATATAGTAAACCATCCCGACTACAACCCTCAGATCGGGGTGTCACAAAGTCTTGAGCCACTAATGAAATCCTAATAACAAAATAACTATTACAATATCTTTGGCACAATTGTTTGAAGAAAGTGGAAACAACAAAATAAAAGGGATACGGGGCTGCGGACGCCAACAGCTACCTCGTAACCTCCGAATCACCTCCCTGGCAGTAGTAGTCAATGCCTCCGAGCGAAACCGTTAACGCCTGAATCTGCACACATGGTGCAGGGAGTAATGTGAGTACTTCCAACTCAGTGAGTAATACACATAAATAATGACTGAAAGTAAGAAAACACATAATGCACAAGGCAATCCATATTGAAGTAATGAAACGTCAGTGAAATAGTAAACCAGTGTAAATTCAAGTAGAAACTCCTTTCAGCAGGTAAAACATGTGCATCCTTCAAGTAAATAACGTGAAGTAAAAGAAAGCACTTTAAAACTGCCCCTCGGGCTCAGAGTCATCTAAAAACACGCCCCTCGGGCAATATTATTTAAAATAGTAAAATCTTTCAAACTCCGGTTACCAGTTGTCATTGTTACCAACTGTAACCTACAGTTGTCATTGTTACCAACTGCATTGTCTCTGGTTACCGGTTGTCATTGTTACCAACCGTAACCTACAGTTGTCATTGTTACCAACTGTATCATCTACCCATCCCCGGTTATCAGTTGTCATTTTTACCAACTGTAACCTACAGTTGTCATTGTTACCAACTGCAATTATCATAATGGGTATCCTGCGCTCACTGTGGGTGGTTCAGACTCCGGGAGGGGCTTCTTATGGCCCAAGCGCTATATCATATCTCGTGGCGGCGTGCCACCCAATCCATTTCAAAATCATTTGAAAACATCATTTGGTTTTCAAAACTGAGTTCAAATAATGATTCAAATCATTAACAAATACCCCCGAAGGGTTTACATAACCGGCGTGAAGCCCAAATATGATTTCAGTAAACAGTGATAAATTACCCCTGAAGGGTTCACATAACCGGCGCGAAGCCCAAATATGGATGGAAGCCCAAATCTTTATATTATCAAATCAGTTCCAATCAAATAGGTAGTAAAATTCATCAATCGGGACGGACCAAGTCACAATCCCCAGTAGTAAACGACCCCACGCTCATCATCGAGCGTGTGCCTTACTTCAATATAGCACTACGATGTGCAATCCGGGGTTTCAAACCATCAGAGCATCATTTACAATCATTACTCACCTCAAACCGGCCAAATCCTTAGCCCGCGATGCCTTTGCCCTTTGAATTGGCCTCCACGTGCGTCGAATCTATCCAAATTCAGAACAATTACGTCACAATATGCTATGGGGACAAAGCCCAAGCGAAAATAATCAAAATTACTAGGAAATCCCGAAATTAGCAAAACCCGAGCCCCGGGACCACTTCTCAAAATTCAGAAATTATCACTCCAACGGGTTCCTTATCTCCTCACGAGTTCAACCATATAAAATTTGTCGAATTCCGACACCGGATCGACCTCTAACCCTCACACCTAAGCCTTAGGGTTTTCCCAACTTAAATCACCAATTAATTGCTAAAAATAGTGATAAACTGAGGTAATTCCTCCAAAATTTAGTTAGGAATACTTACCCCGATGTTTCTCTTGGAAACCCTCCAAGAATTGCTTCAAAACTTGTTTCAATCCGAGTTCTATGGCCCCAAGTATGTTTAAGATGACAAAAACTCTTCCTTTAAGAATTTGTCCATGAAAATCTCCTTTGAATATAATTTCGAGGTTGATTTATGGTGATTCTATGGTGTTTGAAGGTGTTCTTCTTCGTGGGTAACGAAAATGGGTCTTATAGAACAAGATGGGCATTGGGTTCTACTTAAAGGTATCAAAAATCGGGTTAAAACACCCCTGTCAGGTTGAAAATGCGATCCCCTATGCCAAAAATACAGTCCGCATTTCACCTTTGCGGTTCACATTTTTGGTCGCAATTTTCGCCCCAAGTTCTGTCTCAGTTTGTGACATTCTGTGTCAAAATGCGGCCAAAATGCGATCAGATCTGCGATCGCAGATCTGACATTTCTGCAGATTTTTTCCTCGACGCGAAAATAGGCATAACTTTCTCATACGATGTCCGAATTGGACGATTCTTTTTGTTATGGCTCCAAAATTTCGATACGGATCTAATGCTTTAATTAAAACTGAATTTGGAGTCCATTTTAATAATATTATACCTCTTATTCTTGAAGATACGACATCGACACATTCTTGAAATGCCAAAGTTAAACTCCATCTACCATCCAAAATCCATTCGAGACCCTCGGGACTTCAACCAAACATGCCAACATGTCTCATAACATTATTCAAACTTGTTCCAACCTTCGGAACGTTCAAAACAACTTATCAACACCAATTCACGTTGGATTCAAGCCTAAGATTTTCAAAATCCTCTAAATCGCTATTTTGTTCTAAACCCAACCAAACCACGTCCGAATGACCTGAAATTTTGCACACAAGTCATAAATAACATAACAGACCTATGAAGATTTTCAAAACTGGATTCTGACCCCGATATCAAAAAGTCAACTCCTCGGTCAAACTTTCCAAAAATCTTCTATTTTCCAACATTCGCCAAAATGCGTTGAATTGTCCTACAGACATCCAATTTCAAATCCGAACATACGCCTAAGTACGAAATCACCATACGAAGCTATAGCAACTCTCGGAATTCCATTTCGACCCTCGGATCAAAATCTCACCTATCGACCAGAAATCGCCAAAATTCTAACTTCACCAATTCAAGCCTAATTCTACACGGGACCTTCAAAATTAATTCCGATCGCACTCCTAAGTCATAAATCATCTCCCGAAACTAATCGAGTCATCGGAAATCATATCCGAGCCCCCTAACTCATAGGTCAATATACAGTTGACTTTTACAACTTAAGCCTCCTTGAAAGAGACTAAGTGTCTCATTTCTTACCGATTTCACTCCAAATGCAACTTACTCAATTCGATCACATGAAACACGGATAACGAAGCATAATGAGGTGGAAATAGGGGAAACAGAGCGGTAACTCATGAGACGACTTGTCGGGTCGTCACAAAATTCCTTCTCAAAAGGGACCATATACAATATCTGAGATTAAAAGGATTTTAAGAGAAAAATCCCAGATCATTGATAGGTCAACTATTGTTCGGTGGACAATATTAAGATAATATTCCTAAAAGCCCTAAGATTGAAGAAATTCCTTCTCAAAAGGGACCAAATACTATGTCTGAGATTAAAAGGATTTTAAGAGAAGAATCATAGGCTATTGATAGGTCAACTACTATTCAAGATTTGAAAAATGAGATTCATAGTCTATATATTTACTATTATAATACCATGTATATACTTATTCCATGTATCTACTATTATTCCATTAAATCACAATATATACGTACAGTGGCTAAAGGATAACAACAACAATAGCCAGTATTATCCCACATCGTGAGGATACTCTATATACTCTGTATATTAATATACTAAAAAAAACCACTGTAATTTATAAACTATTTAATACCATCATTATATTGTGTAAAAATTTGTCTTAACATACAATTAAAAATATAAGTATATACCAATAGTATATATGAGTATAATATTACCATTTAACTCGATATTGTTTGACAAAAATTTGTGCGATCGAATTATTCTGCAACAAGTAAGATACATAAAAAGTTCGAAAATAAATGTACTATATGTTTTCAAAATGTAATAGAGTCCATTAATCTCGTATATGCACATAGCAATAGAAAATGCATTAATCTCTTTATTATTGTTCAGTGGTAATTTAGGAAATGTGTTCACTTAAGGAGAATCGGAACAACTTTGGAATTTTTCAGGAATTGAATGCTTTGGATTTTATTTTTTTTAACGTGATTCTAGGTCCATATATATAGCTTGCTGCTAAGAAATATAATTATTTAACTGCCTGTTTTGTAAAATGCCTATTGTTGCTAGGTATCTGAAATTTTTTCTTAAATATTTTTCCCCCTATATTATATTAATATATAGCATTTGATATAGAATCTTACCCTGCTGGTACATCTTAGTTGAAGCCTATACAAAAAATTTATTAAATACCACTAATTACGATAACATTCCCCTAAGACCAGCCAGGCCACGCCGCCAAATTTTTTGATTAATCTTTACCCTTCAGAAATTACATTAACTACTTTTTTTATATATTTAAGATTCTAAATTATACTGTAAGTTTGTCACCTTGACTTTCCTAAAATATGAAATTAACCATATTACTACTATTAATAAGGAAGAAATTGAAGGAGCTTCTGGATAAAGTGAACTGACCTAAAAGCTCCGAGATTTTAGTTTACTCCCTTCCTGCTTTGAAGGGTGTTTTAGCAATCTCTACGGCGTTTTCATTTTTCGTTGGTTATTACACAAATGCTACTGTAGGTGTTTCAGTAAATTTTTGCCTGTGATGCCACTTGGTGACTTTAACTGTCCGTGTTGTTTGTCAGATTTTGACCCCTAAAATGCCACCTTTTTTAATCTGGGCCCCAGAGGGTATTAATTATTTTTTTCATCTGCTATGATAAAATAAATGGCTATACTGAAATAGAATACTATAATTAAGATTAAATATACAATTATAGAAATAATCACTTATCAGCAGCTACCACTATGATTGCAATCGAGCTGCATGCATAATAGTAACTATTTAATGTAATTTTCATGTACGGGATCACATAAATCATAGAAATACCCTCTGAACTGTGGAGCACTTATTTGGTTGATCATCACTCACTTAATCATATTTGCTTTAACTGATATTTCTACTATTTGTTTTAAAATAATAAGAAAGTATCACGAATCTGAATTCCCATCCTCGGGATCGTGATGGCGCCTAACATTTCACTTGCTAGGCAAGGCAACTTTAGAATAATTTTAAGCTATTTTTAACAAATCAAATTAACTAATGTCAATTGAACTGAAATAATTGTAACAGAACTGAAATAAAGTACAAAAAAGTCATTACAACCGAAATATCTAAATACAACCCAGAACGGGTGTCATAAGTGCACGAGCGACTAGAATAACATATAATGGTCTGAATGAAACTAAAATTGTCGGAAAAGAAGTAGAAGTGGACTTCAGGGCTGCGAACGCCAAGTAGCTGTACCTTAAGTCTCCGTCAGATGTTCGATCCGAGCAATCTACTGACCGCCGCTGGGACCGACTCCAAAGTCTGCACAAGAAATACAGAGTGTAGTATGAGTACAACCGACTACATGTACTATATAAATGTCGAGCCTAACCTCGACGAAGTAGTGAGGAGGCTAAGATGGGTCACATACAATAATCTGATTGCAATATAATAACAATGACAGGAAAGGATATATAGGAAAATAAAGCAATTAACTCATGACAGTAACCTCAATCCTCGAAAACCAGTAAAACAAGAATTTCAAATCCTCAGAATATCGTATGAAAACACCAAAGCCAACACAACACAATAAGGAATACAAAACACGCAAATTGTTGCGGCACGCAACCCGATCCCACCATACAAACACGGTCCTCCCTTATTTCACCATATCAATAACAATAATAATAAGTAAAAATATGTTGCGGCGCGCAACCCGATCCCACCATATAATCATAATCAATATCATAATCCTCCCTTATTTCACCATATCAATCTTCTCTTATTTCACCTGTTGCAGCATGCAACCCGATCCACCATATCAATATCAGTCCTCCCTTATTCCACCTGTTACGGCGTGCAGCCCGATCCATAAACACAATTTGATAAATGAAATCAACTCAACAACTCGAATCACACAAATCTCTACGATTAATGAATATGAAAGCAGAACCATAAGGGAAATCTCATACCAAATCAAGAATTTGCTAAAATTAATACTAAGCAGCAAGACAAGTCAAATAAATGGCAACTAAAGGGTACAAGTAAGTCAATTAAGGCAAGTAACAATTAAATCATAGAAGCATGGCTGAAACTAACATTTTAATACGAGAATAATAAATGACAAGTAGCAAATTAAGGCATGGGAAGAAAATAAAGCATGTAACAGTTAAGACATGGAATAAACTAATTAATGAAATACGGAAAAGCATAAAAACAAGTATTTTGACGGCGTATATAAACTCGTCACCTCCCATATATGCCGCTACACATGAATTTCACATACCACGTAGCTCAAGGGTTCCTAATTCCACTAAATCAAGGATAAACCCAACACTTACCTCGCTCCACAAGCAAATCAAAGCTCTACCGGGGTCTTTCCTCTAAAATACGCCTCTGGACCAACCGAATCTAACCAAAATCGACTCAATAACACCAAATAATGCTAGGGAAATCAATTACAATATATAAAGTTAAGATCTTTACACTTTTTTCAAAAAGTCAACAAATGTAAAACCCCGAGCCCGCTTGCTCAAAACCCAAAATTTGGACTAAAACTCATTTACCCATTCACCCCGCCTGATTATGTAATTAATTTCGAAATCCTACCCTAATTTGAGGTCTAAATCACAAATTTGCAAAATCCCCCAATTCTTCCAAAATCTCTAATTTTCTACCATGAAAGAATAAAGATTAAGGCTACAAATTAATGGGTGATGATGGAAATGGAAGAATAAATTGAAGTACACTAATCTATGAAAGTGTGATGATATTTCTTCTCCAAATCGCCTCTAGACCGAGCTCTAGGGGAAAGATGGTGAAAATGGGTGAAATCCCGATTTTTAGAAGTTTAAATGATTGGGCGTCAGGTGTTCATCGCATTCGTGAGACACCTGACGCATTCTCAAAGAGCACTGCCTAGATGGCCATTGCGATTACGACATACTCTACGCGTTCGCGTAGGCTTAGCCCACATGGCCTTCGTGTTTACGAGCCTGGGTTCGCGTTCGCATAGAGTAAAGGTTCCACCCCCAAGTTCCCCCTCCTAACTCTACGCGTTCACGAAGGAATGGCCGCGTTAGCTAAGGGCAGACCCCCTACTGCTCCGCCTTCGCAACTATCTCTTCGCGTTCGTGAAGAACAATTCCTCCTCTGTCCCAATTTACTCTTCGCGATCGCAAAGAAGCATGCACCAGAAACCAGCAGAAGCTAAACAAGCATTTTCATAAGTTCAAAAACATCCGCAACCTATTCGAAACTCAGGCGAGCCCTCAAGGCTCCAAACTAAACATGCACACAAGTCCAAAAATATCATACGAACTCGTTCGCGATCAAAACACCAAAATAACACCTAAAACTACGAATTAGATACCAAAAAGAATGAAATTTTTAATGAAACTTAAGAACATGCAATTTCTCAATCGGACGTACGAATCACGTCAAATCAACTCCGTTTTGCACCAAGTTTTGCAGACAAGTCATAAATACTAAAATGAACCTATACCATGTTCCGGAATCAAAATCCGAACCAGGTAGCAATAAAGTCAAACTACGGTCAAACTTATGAATCCTTTAAACCTTTAAACTTCTAGTTTTCAACAAATTATGATAAATCAAGTTAGGGACTTCCGAATTCGATTACGGGCATACGCTCGAGTCCTAAGTTATGATACGGACCCACCGAGACCATTAAAATACTAATTCGGGTCCGTTTACACAAAAACGTTGACCGTATTCAACTCAAATGAGTTTTAAGGTACGATTTCACATTTTCATCAATTTTCTCATAAAAACCTTCAGCAAAAAGGACACGGACTATGCATGCAAATCGAGAAAGGCTAAACGGAGCTATTCGAGCTCGAAATAAAGAGATGAAGGGTAAAACTACAAATGGTCTATCGAGTCATCACATTCGCCACCTCTAAAACAAACGTTCGTCCTTGAACGGACATAGAAAATTACCTGGACAGGTGAAAAGGTGTGGATATTTACTCTGTATGTCTAACTCAGACTCCCACGTGGCTGCCTCGATCGGTTGACCTATCCACTGCACTCGAATTGAAGGATAACTCTTATACCTCAACTGCCAGACCTGCCGGGCTAGAATAGCCACCGACTTCTCCTCATAAGTCAAATCCTTGTCCAACTGGATTGAGCTGAAATCTAACACATGGGATGGATCACTATGATACTTCCGGAGCATGGACACATGGAATACCGGATGGACTGCTGATAAACTAGGTGGCAATGCGAGCTTGTAGGACACCTTACCCACTCTCTCAAGAATATCAAAGGGTCCGATATACCTAGGGCTCAACTTGCCTTTCTTTCTGAACCTCATCACACCCTTCATGGGGCGAAACCCGGAGTAATACCCTCTCTCCAACCATGAATGCAACATTACGAACTCTACGGTCGGCATAACTCATCTTCCTAGACTAAGCGGTGCGAAGTCGATCCTGAATAATCTTGACCTTATCCAAGGCATCCTGTACCAAATCTGTACCGAACAATCGAGCCTCCCCCTGCTCGAACCATCTAACTGGCGAACGGCACCGCCTTCTCGTATAATGCCTCATAGTGAGCCATATGAATGATCGACTGATAGCTGTTGTTATACGAAAACTCCGCAAGCGGCAAGAACTGATCTCAAGAACCCCCGAAATCCATAACGCAAGCGCGAAGCATATCCTCTAATATCTGAATAGTGTGCTCGGACTGACTGTCTGTCTGGGGATGAAATATTGTACTCAACTCAATCCGCGTGCCCAACTCACAATGTATGGCCCTCCAGAAGTGCGAGGTGAATTGCGTACCTCGATTAGAAAAGATAGACACAGGCACAACGTGAAGACGGATGATCTCACGGATGTGAATCTCCGCTAACCGCTCTAGAGAATAGGTGACTGCCACTAGAATGAAATGTGCCGACTTGGTCAACCTGTCAACAATAACCTATACCGTGTCGAACTTCTTTTGAGTCCGTGGGAGTCCAACAACAAAATCCATAGTGATACGCTCCCATTTCCACTCAGGAATCTCTAACCTCTGAAGCAAACCATCAGGCCTCTAATGCTCGTACTTTACTTGCTGACAATTTAGACATCGAGCTACATATGCAACTATATCCTTCTTCATCCTCCTCCACCAATAATGCTGCTGCAAGTCTTGATACATCTTGGCGGCACCC
The DNA here is from genome assembly GCA_002018475.1 of Nicotiana obtusifolia. NCBI lineage: Eukaryota > Viridiplantae > Streptophyta > Magnoliopsida > Solanales > Solanaceae > Nicotiana > Nicotiana obtusifolia. Next base: position 137,864 of record MCJB01032545.1, on the reverse strand, counting down.
AGATGAATAGAATACCGGGAACTGTAGGCCTCCTCAAGAATCAACTCACGAAGCCCATCCATATTGGGCACACAAATACGACCCTACATCCTTAAAGCCCCATCGTCTCCAATAGTGACCTGCTTGGCACCACCGTGCCGCACCATGTCCTTAAGGACAAGCAAATGGGGGTCATCATACTGACGCTCGCTAATGCGCTCATACAAGGAAGACCGAGCGACTGTGCAAGCTAGCACATGACTGGGCTCTGAAATATCTAACCTCACGAACTGATTGGCCAAAGCCTGAACATCTGCTGCAGGCAGTCTTTCACTAACTGGGATGTACGCAAGGCTACCCATACTCACATCCTTTCTACTAAAGGCATCGGCCACCACATTGGCCTTCCCCGGATGATACAAAATGGTGATATCATAGTCTTTCAACAGCTCCAACCACCTCATCTGCCTCAAGTTGAGATCCTTTTGCTTGAACAAATATTGTAGACTCTGATGATCCGTGAATACCTCGCATAACATGCTGTAAAGATAGTGCCTCCAAATCTTCAGCGCATGAACAATGGTTGCCAACTCTAAGTCATAAACAGGGTAATTCTTCTCATGACCCTTCAACTACCATGACACGTATGCAATCACCCTGCCATCCTACATCAATACTGCACCGAGCCCAATACGAGATGCATCACAATACACTATGTAGGATCCTGAACCTGTGGGCAGCACCAACACTGGCGCCGTAGTTAAAGAAGTCTTGAGCTTCTAAAAGCTCAACTCACACTCATCCAACCATCTGAACGGGGCACCCTCCTGGGTCAATCTAGTCAATAGGGCTGCAATGGATGAAAACCCTCCATGAACCGTAGTAATAACCCACCAAACCTAGGAAACTTCGGATCTCTGTAGCTGAAGTAGGTCTAGGCTAAATCTGAACTGCCTCAATCTTCTTAGGATCCACCTTTATGCTCTCTGAAGATACAACATGCCCCAAAAAGGCGACTGAGTCTAACCAAGAGTCACACTTTAAAATCTTGGCATATAGCTGGCTATCTCTCAGAGTCTGAAGTATAATTCGAAGATGCTGCTCATGCTCCTCTCGACTGTGGAAGTAGATCAAGATATCATCAATGAGTACAAATCACAAAAGAATCTAAGTAGGGCTTGAACACCCGGTTCATCAAATCCATAAATGTTGCTGGGGCATTTTTCAACCCAAATGACATCACTAGGAACTCATAATGCCCCTATCGAGTCCGAAAAGCCGTCTTAGGGACATCGGATGCCCTAATCTTCAACTGATAGTAGCCAAACCTCAAATCAATCTTCGAAAACACTTTGGCACCCTGAAGATAATTCAATAAATCATCAATCCTTGACAACGGATATTTGTTCTTGATAGTGACTTTGTTCAATTGCCGATAGTCTATACATATCCTTATCGACCCATCCTTCTTCTTCACGAACAACACGGGCACACCCCCGGGCGAGACACTAGGTCTAATGAAGCCCTTATCAAGCAAATCTTGCAACTGCTCCTTCAATTCCTTCAACTCCAGCGGGGCCATAAGGTATGACAGAACGGAAATGGGCTGAGTGCTCGGAGCCAAATCAATACAGAAGTCAATATCTTTATCGGTTGGCATCCCCGGCAGATCTGCAGGAAACACCTATGGAAGCTCATGAACAACTGGTAATGAATCCATTGAAGAAACCTTCGTACTAGAGTCACAGACATAGGCCAATAAGCTAGACATCCCTTCTCGACCATACGTGGAGTCTTCACATAAGAAATAACTCTGCTGGTAGTGTGGCCAGGAGTCCCTCTCCACTCTAATCTAGGCAACCCAGACATGGCTAAGGTCACCGTCTTGGCGTGACAGTCCATTATAGAATGATATGGTGACAAGTAATCCATACCCAAGATAACATCAAAATCTACCATATCAAGAAGTAAAAGATCTACTCTAGTCTCAAGGCCCCCAATAGAATTCACACACGAGCGAAAGATACGGTCTACAATAATAGAATCTCCCACAGACATGGACACATTCATAGGAGCACTCAAAGAATCACGAGGCACAACCAAATACGAAGCAAAATAAGATGACACATAGGAATAAGTAGATCCTGGATCAAATAGAACTGAAGCATCTCTGTGGAAAACTGGAACAATATATGTGATAATGGTGTCAGATGACTCGGCCTCAGGCCTAGCTAGGAAAGCATAACATCGGGGTTGGGCCCTACCACTCTGAATTATATCTCTAGGATGAACTCTAGCTGGCTGGGCTCTACCTCTAACGGCCTGACCTCCACCTCTGGCTGCCTGACCCCTGCCTCTAGCTGGCTGAGCGGGCGGTGGAGCAACCGGTGTTGGGATCATGGCACGAGAACTCTGTTGTGGCGTGCCGCCCAATAATCTCGGACAGAACCTCCTAATATGACCAATACCACCAAACTCAAAACACCCATCCTTCTGTTGTGGCAGCTGAAATTGACCCAAACAGCCGAATAACCCCGGTGATAGCTCTGAATCGGAGGTGCACTGATTGGAGCTGATGGTGCACTTTAGGCTAGCTGTCTAGAATGAGGCACATAGGGACCATCGCTCCCTAAAGCACTGTGAGATGCCTGAAGCTGAGTGAAATAGCCTGAGAGGATGGCCTATACCAAAAGCACCCCGGCCTCCAGATGAGGCACCACTGGAACTACCGAAATGACGAGGCATCTTATCTGACACTGGCCCCCTCTCTTGAGCACGAACTAACTCGATCGTCTAGCAATATCAATGGCCGTTTGGAAAGAAATATCACTCTCGGTCTCCTTGGCCATCTGAAGCCTAATATGTAAGTGAGACCATCAATAAATCTCCTCACTCTCTCCTTCTCAGTAGGAAGCAAGATAGTGGCATGGCGAGTTGGGTCCACAAATCGAGTCTCGTACTGGGTAACAGTCATACTACCTTGCTGTAGATGCTCAAACTGCCTGCGATACTCCTCTTTCAGGGTGACACGAATGAACTTCTCTAGAAATAGTTGTGAGAATTGATCCCAAGTAAGTGCAGGCGACCCAGCAGGTCTAGTCAACATATAATCACTCCACTATCTCCGGGCGGAACCAGTCATCTGAAATGCTACAAAATCGACCCCATTGGTCTCAACTGTATTCATGTTGCGCAACACCTCGTGGCAACTGTCTAGAAAGTCCTATCTGTCCTCAGAAGATGCACCACTGAAGTGCACAAGAAAGGGCTTGGTAAACTTATCCAACCTCAACATAGCCGTAGAAGATAAAGCAGGCATATCTCCGGCCTGTGCCGCAACAACCAGCTGAATTACCCTGACTGATGGGGCTGCTAGAGTTTGATACTGGGGAACCACCTGCTCCGGGGTATGAGTAGCGGGAGTCTGTGCTCCTCCCCCATCCCAAGAGATGGCTAGTGCTACCGGAAAGGTATCCGTCTAGGCCACACACTCCATAAAGCCCACCAAACGGACTAGAGCGCCCTGAAGTACTGGAGTGGCTATGAACCTCTACGGAACCTGAACTGGTCCAATGGGAATAATCTCAGCTTGAACCTCCTCCCCAAAATCCACCTGGGCTCCACTACGGGTGCTGTTGCTCGAGCTCTAGACTGAGCTCTGCCTATGCCTCTGCCTCAGCCTCAGCCTCAGCCTCTAGCGTGACCTTGACCTCGACCTCTTCTCCTAGTCGTAGCTGCCATAGGGGGATCCGGCTCCTGTTCGACGGTAGATGCGGTCTCGCCATCTGCGAGAGAACAAGAGTCGAAGGGTCAATCATCAATGATAAAATATAATCACATGTCAGAGTAAGAAAGAAGTGATATTTTTCCTAAACTACATAGCCTATGAACGTCTCCGTACCGATCCTCCAGAATCTATTAAGCTTGCTCGTGACTTATGAGACCTGGGCAACGTTGTGCTCTGATACCAACTTGTCACGACCCGAAATTCTCACCCTGGGGATCGTGATGGCGCCTAACATTTCACTTGCTAGGAAAGCCAATGTTAGTAGTTTTAAGCCATTTTTAACAAATCAAATTAACTAATGTCAATTAAACTGAAATAACTGAAAAAGAACTAAAATAAAGTGCGAAAAAGTCATAAAATCGAAGTATCTAAATACAACCTAGAACTGGTGAAACAAGTGTACGAGCGACTAGAATAATACATATAATGATATGAATAAAAGTAAGACTATCTGAAAAGAAGTACCAACTAGGATAGAGTAGAAGTGGACTTCAGGGCTGCGAATGCCCAGTAGCTGTACCTTAAGTCTCCGTCAGATGTTCGATCCGAGTAATCTACTGACCGCCACTGGGACCGACTCCAAACTCTGCAGAAGAAATGCAGAGTGTAGTATGAGTACAACCGATCACATGTACTATGCAAATGTCGAGCCTAACCTCGACGAAGTAGAGATGAGGCTAAGACGAGTCACATACAATAATCTGATTGCAATATAATAACAATGACAGGAAAGGAAATACAGGAAATAAAGCAATTAACTCATGACAGTAACCTCAATCCTCAGAATATCGTATGAAAACACCGAAGCCAACACAACACAATAAGGAATATAAAACACGCAAACTGTTGCGGCGCGCAACCCGATCCCACCATACAAACACGGTCCTCCCTTATTTCACCATATCAATAACAATAATAATAAGTAAAAATATGTTGCGGCGCACAACCCGATTCCACCATATAATCATAATCAATATCATAATCCTTCCTTATTTCACCATATCAATCCTCCCTTATTCTACCTGTTGCGGCGTGCAACCCGATCCCACCATATCAATATCAATCCTCCCTTATTCCACCTGTTGCAGCGTGTAACCCGGTCCATAAACACAATTTGATAGATGGAATCAACTCAACAACTCGAATCACAAGAATCTCTACGATTAACGAATATGAAAGCAAAACCATAAGGGAAAACTCATACCAAATCAAGAATTTGCTAAAATTAATACTAAGCAACAAGACAAGTCAAATAAATGGCAACCAAAGGGTACAAGTAAGTCAATTAAGGCAAGTAGCAATTAAATCATGGAAGCATAGTTGAAATGAACATTTTAATACGAGAATAATAAATGACCAGTAGCAAATTAAGGCATGGGAAGAAAACAAAGCATGTAACAGTTAAGACATGGAATAAACTAATTAATGAAATACAGAAAAGCATAGAAACAAGTATTCTGACAGCGTATATACACTCGGCACCTCCCATATACGCGGCTACACATGAATTTCACATAGAAAGTAGCTCAAGGGTTCCTAATTCCCTTAAATCAAGGTTAAACCCAACACTTACCTTGCTCTGCAAGCAAATCAAAGCTCTACCAGGGCCTTTCCTCTAAAATACACCTTCGAACCAACCGAATCTAACAAAAATCGACTCAATAACACCAAATAATGCTAGGGAAATCAATTACAATACATAAAATTATGATCTTTACACTTTTTCCAAGAAGTCAACAAAAGTTAACCCCGAGCCTGCTTGGTCAAAACCCGAAATTCGGACCAAAACGCGTTTACCCATTCACCCCGAGCCCGATTATGTAATTAATTTCGAAATCCGACCCCAATTTGAGGTCTAAATCCCAAATTTGCAAATCCCCCAATTCTTCCCAAATCCTTAATTTTCTACCATGAAAGAATAAAGATTAAGGTTAGAAATTAATGGGTGATGATAGAAATGGAAGAATAAATTAAAGTACACTAACCTATAAAAGGATGATGAAATTTCTTATCCAAATCGCCTCTAGGCCGAGCTCTAATGGGAAAATGGTGAAAAATAGGTGAAATTCCAATTTTTATAAGTTTGAATGAATGGACGGCTGGTGTTCTTCGTGTTCGCGAGACACCTGACGCGTTCGCGAAGAGCACTCCCCAAATGGCCATCGCGATCGCGACATACTCTACGTGTTCGCATAGGCTTAGCCCATCTCGCCTTCGCGTTCGCGAGCCCGGGTTCGTGTTTGCGTTCGCGTAGACTAAAGGTTCCACCCTACAATTTCCCCATCCTAATCCTATGCGTTCGCGACGGAATGGCCGTGTTCGCGAAGGGCAGACCCTCCACTGCTCCGCATTCGCGACCATCTCTTCGCGTTCGCGATGAATGATTCCTCCCTAGTCCCAATTTACTCTCCGCGATCGCGGGAGTATCTTCGCGATCGCGGGAGTATCTTTGTGATCGCGAAGAAGCATGCATCTGAAACCAGCAGAAGCTAAACCAACATTTCCTTAAGTTCAAACATCCACAACCTATCTGAAACTCACCCGATCCCTCGGGGCTCCAAACCAAACATGCACACAAGTCAAAAAATATCATACGAACTCGCTCACGCGATCAAAACACCAAAATAACACCTAGAATAGGACACCAAATCGAATGAAATTTTCAATGAAACTTAAGAACATGCAATTTCTCAACCGGACGTCTGAATCACGTCAAATCAACTCCGTTTTGCACCAAATTTTACAGACAAGTCATAAATACTGAAATAAACCTATATCAAGTTCCGAAACCGAAATTCGAACCCGCTAGCAACAAAGTCAAACTTGTGAATCCTTTAAACCTTTAAACTTTTAGTTTTCAACAAATTATGATAAATCATGTTAGGGACTTCTGAATTCGATTTTGGGCAGACGCCTGAGTCCCAAATCACGATACGGACCCGTCGGGATCGTCAAAATATTAATTCGTGTCAGTTTACACAAAATGTTGACCGTAGTAAACTCAAATGAGTTTTAAGACACGATTTCACATTTTCATCAATTTTCTCATAATACCTTCCCGTAAAAGGACACAGACTATGCACGCAAATCGAGAAAGACTAAATAGAGGTAATAGAGGTCTTGGAACACAGAAATGAAGGGTAAAACTATAAATGACCTATCCGGTCATCACAGAAAGTGTATAAAATAAAATTATCACATCAGAATTGGAATCAAAATTAAATGTATATTCATTAGTGGTAGCTTGCCGGTGCTCAATAGCTAAAAGATTTAAGAACTACACAACATGCTACTTCCTCTGATTTAATTTATGTAATTTAGTTTGACTTGACACAGAGTTTAAAAAAAAAAAACTTTTAAAACTTTTGATCTTGAATATACCTTAAAGTTCATGTGGCTATACTATAGAAATTTGAAAATTATTGCTTTAAATATTCTATAATATTTATGTGACTATAAAAATATCTCATCGTGGATAAAATAAGTAAAATAAAAAATTTAAAGAAAATTTATTTTAAAATATAGAATGTATCATTCTTCTTTGAGCTGAACTAATAAGAAAATTTTATTTTTGTTTACCCCAAAATTTGGTAACAATTAAATTTGTACGTGGTTTTAAGGATACGTGGTTTCATTCAACACGAATAATTAAGAATAATAGATAAATGAACGATCAAACCAATCTCAATATTATGATTAAGCCTAATCTTGGATTGAACAATGATCTCGTCCTCGACTGGACCCTCAGTTTAAGCCCCGTCACAAATGTGATGACTCGATAGGTCATTTTCAGTTTTAGCCTTCATTTATGTGTTGTGAGACCTTGAATAGCTCCGTTTAACCTTCCTCAATTTGCATGCACAATCCATGTCTTTTCCAAAAAGTTTTATGTGAAAAATTTAAGAAAATGTGAAAATTGATCCTTTAAAATGATTTGAGTTGACTACGGTTGACATTTTGTGTAAACGGATCCGGATCCGTGTTTTAATGGTCCCGGTGGGTTCGTATCGTTATTTGAGACTTGGGCGTATGCAGAGATCGCATTTGCAATCATTTGATCGCTTTTGTGAAGTTCCATTGTTCGCATTTACGAACAAAATCATCACATTTGTGATGACAACAAAGATGTGATCTCTTCACGTTTGCGATGAATTTCTCGCATTTGTGGGGTTCGCAGTGCAAACTCCAGGTTGCAATTGTGACATCTGCATCTGGACAAAAAGCTAAGAAACGGGATTTTAGCCTCATTTTCATATTTTGGAACCCTAGGCTCGATAGGAGGCGATTTTGAAGGGGAAATTCATCTACAAACTATGGGTGAGTGATTCTAATCCATTTCTAATCATATTCCATCAACTTATCTTAGATTTTTACATCAAAATCATGTGAATCAAAGTGAAAATTTGTGAAACTTTGTCAAGTTTTTGAAAAATAGAGAGTCGATTTGGACTCGAATTTTGAAACTAATCACATATATGAACTCGTGGGGTCATGGGTAGAACCTACCATTGGACCCGAGTTTTGACCGGACGAGCCCCGGGTTGGCTTTTGTTGACTTTTTGGAAAAGTTTTTAGCTTTATCTATTGTAATTGACTTCCCTAGCATTTTTTGATAATATTGAGTCAATTTTGGGTTAGATTCGATTGGTTTAGAGGCAAATGTTAGAGGAAAGGCCCCGGTTGAGCTTTGATTTGCTTGCGGAGCGAGGTAAGTGTTGGGTCTAACCTTGATTTGAGGGAATTAGGAACCGTTGAACTATATGTTATTTGAACTACGTGTGTAGCAGCATATATGCGAGGTGACGAGTGCATGTACGTCATCAAAGTAATTATTTCCATGCTTTCTCGCATTTCATTAATAATTATATTCCATGCCTTAACTGTTGCATACTTTAATTGCTTTCTACGTCGTAACTTGTTACTTGCATTGTCATTAATTGCTCATGTAATGAAATGTTCATTTCTTCCATGATTCCATGATTAACTGCTTCTTGCCTTAATTGTCTTACTTGTACACTTTAACTGTTATATATTTGGATTGTCTTGTTGCTTCTGAATTAGTTGTAGCATTCCTTGATTTGGTACGGGGTTCCTTTATTGTTTTGCTTTCATATTTTTAATCGTAGAGATTCTTGTGAATTGAGTTGTTGGATTGATTACATTTATTGAATTTGTTTATGAATCGGGTTGCACGCCGCAATGGTTGTGATATGGTGGAATAAGGGAGGATTTGATATTGATATAGTGGGATCGGGTTGCACGACGCAACGAATTTTATATGTGATTCTTGATATTGATATAGTGAAATAAGGGAGGATTGTGTTCGTACGGTGGGATCGGGTTGCGTACCGCAACAGATTATGTGGTGTTACTCATCATTATATTGTGTTGGCTTTTAGTATTTTCTTATGAGATTCCGAGGACTGATATTTCTGGATTCACTGATTTCGAGGATTGAGCTTGTTTTCATTAGTTAACTGCTTTGCCGTCATTTCCTATTTTCCTTTCCAATTATTATTATTATTATTATTATTATTATTATTATTATTATTATTACTATTATTACTATTATTATTATTATTATTATTATTATTATCATTATCATCATCATCATACTACGTACAAGCTATTGTAAGTGACCCGCCTTAGCATCGTTACTACTTCGTCAAGGTTAGTCTCGGCATTTAAAGAGTACATGGGGTCGGTTGTACTTATACTACACTCTACACTTCTTGTGCAGGTTTTGGAGTCTATCCTAGTGGCGGTCAGTAGATTGTTCGGATTCGGTGCTTGACGGAGACGAGGTATAGTTGCATTGCGTTTGCAGCCCTGAAGTCCCCCTCCACTTACTCTAGCTGTTTATTTCGTTTCAGACTATTATTTGTAGTACTCTAGTAGCTCATGAACGTGTGGCACCAGTTCTAGGATTGTATATGGATATCGCTGTTATTTTGGTTTATTCACTCTATTTCAGTTTACTTAGTTTATTGGTTTTCATTTAATTTGAATTGTAAAAAGTGACTGATAACTATATCTAACATTGGGTTGCCTAGCAAGTGAATGTTAGGCGCCATCACGGTCCCGAGGGTGGGAATTTCGGGTCGTGACAGCGAATGAAGAATAGAACAAGTAAGTAATGCCTTTGGCAGTAGCTAGAAGATAAAAATAAATTTTATTGCTTTGAATTGCATGTTACAATATGCCAGACTAAAGAAAACTTCTCCTTTATATGGTAGGAGAGTTTCAATCTTAATATAAGTCTAAAAAGGGTAAAAATCTTCTTTTCCCGGTAATTGTTAATCCATAATCGATATCGAACGAGATTCGCCCTGTGATATTCGGTTGAGGGCGAGTATTATGGCCCTCTGAACCGTTCACTGTGTCCCCCTAAGTCTAGAACTTATGCTCAGTTCGGGGTGAGTCGTTTTACCATATCCCATGTCGGATATATCAATCACTCTTCTAGGGTCTCGATATGAAGGGTCTCTGGCCTCGACTACAATCTCGTGGATCCGTGCTCTCCTTCGTTCTCTCATCGGGGGATCAGTGTAGGCATTGTCCTCGATTTTACCCGCACATAGATGGTCCCCTCGTTTTTTGGAGAGTAGATTTATCGAAACGACGGGAAGCGATAAATGAACCCTGGTTCCTTCCTTTGTACGTTACAGCCGAGATGACGGGTCGACGAAACGTCCCATCAGTCATGTCGTTCTAACTTCGGACATTTGTCAGTCGCTTGTTGATTGTCCTCGAATGTGAAACGTCATGCATTGATAGTCCTTCCTTTATAAAAGCTCCGACTCCCTTTTCACTTCTCCGCTTTCCGATTTCACAGCTCTTTGATTTACCCTCAAATTCTTTTTTTACTGTTAACTTCTTCATATCTTCAGATGTTGCTTCTTAGATCTCCATATCTTCAATCTCAAATCTTCATACTTTCTCTTTGAATCTTCAACCCAGACCTTCATATCTTCATCCCAGACCTTCATTTCTTCATCTCAACAATAACAACAACAACATACCCAGTAGTATCTCACACTGTAGGGTCTGGGAAGGGTAGTGTGTAAGCAGACCTTACCCCTACCTTGTGAGGATAGAGAAGTTGTTTCCAATAGACTCTCGGCTCAGGAAAGCATAAGCACCATATTAATGAAAATATAGACAAGAAGGGACAGTACAAAAAATCCATATAAAAGAAGAATAAAAACAACAAGATAGTAAGGTTATGAACAATGAAAGAAAACAATGGTTAGTCATAAAAAATACTACCAACAGAAAGCGAGACTGCGTGTCACTACTACTGTTATGAACACCCTAGACTACCTACTCTACTACCCTAATCCTCGACCTCCATACCTTCCTATCAAGGGTCATGTCCTCGGTCAGCTGAAGTTGCGCCATATCTTGCCTAATCACCTCTCCTCACCTCTTATTTGGCCTACCTCTACCTCTCCACAGGCCCTCCAATGTCAACCTCTCACACCTCCTTACCGAGGCATCTATGATCCTCCTCCTCACATGACCAAACCACTTAAGCTGCACTTCCCGCATCTTGTCCTCAATAGGGGCCATACCCACCTAGTGGCGAATAACCTCATTTTCGATCCTATCTAACCTGGTGTGCCTGCACATCCATCTCAACATCCTCATCTATACTACCTTCATCTTCTGGACATGAGCGATCTTGACTGGCCAACACTCAGCCCCATACAACATCGTTGGTCTGATCATCACTCTGTAGAACTTACCTTTGAGTTTTAGTGGCACCTTCTTATCACAAAAAACACTGGAAGAGAGTCTCCATTTCATCCATCCCGCCCCAATATAATGTGTGACATCTTCATCAATCTCCCCATCCCCCTGAATAATAGACCCAATGTACTTAAAACTTCCTCTCCTAGGGATGACATGCGAGTTCAGCCTCACCTCCCCTTCCCCTCCTTGAGTCTCGCAGCTGAACTTACACTCCAAGTATTCTGTCTTGGTCCTGCTCAACTTGAAACCTTTAGACTCTAGGGTCTGCCTCCATACCTCTAATTGTGAGTTCACACTATCTCGTGTCTCGTAAATCAATACAATATCATCTGCAAATAGCATGCACCATGACACCTCCCCTTTGATGTGGCGCGTTAGTATGTCAATCGCCAGAGCAAACAAAAAAGGGCTGAGTGCCGACTCTTGATGTAACCCCATCATAATAGGAAATTGGTCCAAGTCCCCACCCACCATCCTCACTCGGGTCTCTGCTCCATCATACATGTCTTTGGTCAACCTAACGTAGGCAACAGGTAGACCTTTAGCCTCTAAACATCTCCACAAAATCTCCCTCAGAACTTTATCGTACACCTTTTCTAAGTCAATGAACAACATATGCAAGTCCTTTTTTCTCTCCCTATACTGCTCCATCAATCTCCTAACAAGATGGATGGCTTCTGTAGTCGAAACCCCCGGCATAACCCGAACTGGTTCTCGAAAATAGACACACTCCTCCACACCCTTAGCTCTACAACTCTCTCCCAGACTTTCATAGTATGGCTAAGCAGCTTGATACCCCAATAGTTATTGCAATTTAGGATATCACCCTTATTATTGTATACAAGAACCATCGTGCTCAACCTCCACTCTTTGGGCATCTTCTTCGTTCTAAAAATGACATTAAATAACCTAGTGAACCACTCCAAGCTTGCATTGCCCGCACTCTTCCAAAACTCCACCGGGATTTCATCCGGCCCGGTCGCTTTGCCCCTGCTCATCTTACACATAGCCCCTTCAACTTTATCAACTTTAATCCACCTACAATACCCAAAGTCACAACGACTCCCGGAGAGTTCCAAATCACCCAGAATTTGATGGCGAAAACTTCCAAATCCATGCCTCAGCAAACCGCCCCTTCATCTTCTAGCCCAGCCACAGATGCCAAGGTCGCTCAGGAACCTCCCTTGAAGAGCTTTGTCCTTGAGAGCTGTTCTATAGAGAACGACTTCAACATCGAAAAGGCCTCTAGTCAACAGGACCAAGGCGAGAGAGCATGGAGGTACATATGCTCCGTCACTAAGGAGACACTCCCCACAGTTCGGGTAGACTGTAACTGGGATGGCAAAGAGGTAGTCATACCCGGTCCCAATGAAGACATCACCACTCACGTGGAGGGGTACCTAAGTGTTTACACTTACCCCTTCACGCTCGCTCCGGTGGACCCCATGGTCCTCGACTTCTACAAAACGTACGAGGTCTGCCTTGGGCAGATTCATCCGTCCTTTTGGTGGATCGTAATCCTCCTCTAACACATTGTAAACAACACTGAAGCACCTTGGTTCACCATCTACCATCTACTTCATCAATACAGTCCCCGAATCTTCCGAGGGGGGTTGATCAAGCATTCGCCGAGCAAGTAAGGCTTCGTTCTCGGGCATTGACGAGGACCGAGATCGAGGTTGCCAGGAGAGGTTCGTTCGGGTGAAAACCGAAGATCCCATCCCCTCCAAATTTATACCATTCCCCAAAAAGTGGAACGCCTTCTGTAAGTCTTTTCCTTCTCGAATATTTGGCATTCCCTTTTATCTTTTTTCTAATTGCATGCGTTTGTCATTTTGCAGCGGTTGCCCCGGGTTCCTAATGCAGTCCCCCGCTTCAAGGAATGGATTGAGAGGATATGCAAACAGATTTCCTACCTCGAGCACACATGGCGCAAGCTGCAAGTGGGAGGCCCGTTCGCATAGTGAGGCTCTTTCCCGGATGATTACATTCATATACTTGACTTATATTTACTAAGTTTTCTTCCCTTTCATAGGTTTGCCCAAGACCACCGAGCTCAGGCAATCTGATGAGGATGAGGATCTGTCCTCACTCGCCGGTCCCTATGCTTCCGGACAGCCCGGGGCAGCCGAAAAGGAGGAGAAAAGGAAGAATAAAAGGAAGTCCTCGAGCTCCACGGATGCCGAGGTAAGAAGAAGAGGGTGGTTGTCCGGGTTCAAAAAAAACAAAAAGAACACCAAGTCCAAGGTACAGACTCTAATTCCCTCTACCGGCTCAGGGATTACCCTGAGGATGACAACCTTGAGTTCATTGCTCATGAGTCGACCATCAGCGAGGGGGAGCAGGTGGCAATTAAGAAGGGTGGCCAAGAGGTCGATTCCCCTCTAGCTCGATAACCAGAAGGAGAATCGGAGGCCACGGCCTCTCAAGAAGCCGCTCCTGCCCCAAAGGAGGTAGCCGGTGTCATTGACATTTTGGAGATGTCATCCCATACTTAGTCCATGTTCAAAGAGGTTCAAGCTGACAAGGAGAAATCAAACGAGACGGCACCGTGCCTAGACGATGCCCTCAACATGTTTTTCGACAGCATGGACATGACCGCGTCGGAGGACTACTCCGGGCTCAATCATTCGAACGTCCCAAAAAAGGAAGTGTCATCAGGAGCAGACGAGCCGAGCTCGAGCTCGAGCCTAAAACTAGTGAGGCAATTCCCTGCCCCGAGTTTGGATCTCGACTGTACGAGAATAGTCGTTCTTACTATCCCAGCGGATGCTCGGGCTGTCGGCTCCGGTGGGTGTGGCCAGCTACCTTCGTTGCCCGGTGAGCGAAGAGGACCAGGCAAAGATGAATGAAGTAGGCACATCGAGCCTCTTCAATGAGGCGCAACGGGCACTGAACCGAGTAAGACGCCTACCCTTTGTATCCTTTGTGAATTTTGCTTTGTTTTAGCATTGTTTTAGTGACCTCACTATTTTTTAGGCTTCGATGTTTCATCATGAAAGTTTCCTTCGGTCTCGCTTGGAAATCAGCCAGCTCGAGTTCGAGCTCAAAGAGCAGACCCAGAAAAAGGACATGTTTAGGCTCTCAGTGAACAACAAGACGAGGCTCTTAAGGATCTCCCAACTTTCTGGACGGAGCTAGAAAAGGCTCAGAATGAGGCCTTATTCGCGAAATGGGAGCGTGCTGATCTGGTCAAGAAGGTAAGTATCTTTGAGGCTAAAAACGAGAATCTACTTGTGATGAATAACAACGCAACTTCGCAAATCCAAGAGAAGATAGACTTGATCGACCAACTTTGGGCTGAGATGGATGAGGTCAAGGCCACGATCGAGGGCTGAGGGGCAAGATGGACCAGCTGGCTTCGGAAAAAGAGGCTACATAAGAGGAGATGGCATCGGTCAAGGACCAACTCGGGGTGGTAAAGGACAAAGCCGACAATTGTCACCGCTAAATGATGAACTCCAGGCACAGCTGAACTCAGTTGTCACGGAACAGGATGCCCTCAGCCAAGAACACACTACGCTGAGGTCCAAATTGGAGGCAACTTTGATCAATTCCTCCAATGTTGAGGAAATGTTAGCCTAGTATAAGGCTGATGTGGAGATAGCCGAGGCTCACTTAAAGATGAAGATCGAATATGTGAAGCGGCTATCCCGGAGAGAGACCCTCGAGGAGATTCACGCCCGAGGTTTTGACTTGTGGGCCGAGATCAAAGAAGCCAAGAAACTCGAGGCCGAGGCAAAGGAACTCTATGAGCCTGAGGTACCCGAACGGTCCGAGGATTGACGGGGTGACGAGTCGAGCCCCGGGAACACCAGGCGTAGATGCCTTAGTTCTTTTTTAGTTTTCCCTTGTATATTTTCTTTTCTTTTTTTTTTATCTTGGGGCCGTTTTATCGTGTCTTTGTAAATATTTATTTTGAAATATATAAAATTTCTCCTTTTGGCGATACTGTATCTTTACCTTTCAGCATATCATTTTTAATGCCTTAGCATAAAATCAAACGTAGTCTAGAGCATTAGTTCTTCAAAGGCCCGAATGGGGCCCGATTTCGATGACAACTTTGGATTACTTGTGGCTGTGAGTCTTCGACAAAACTAAAGGCTTTTAAGATGCTTAAGTGTTTTAAGCATATAAGACGATGTTTTTGCCTGAGGGTAACCTTTTAATATGTTTTGATTATAAGTAAGGGCCTTACTTTCTAGGTATGGACTTCGGACGTTTGCGAGCCATTTTTAGGGTGGTCGTATTCGTACACTGCCTAATAGGCTTGGTGCCTCCGGGATTTGATAGTCCGGGCCGTCCGAATTTTTACCGGAAGACAATCCCCGATTAGGGGTAGCCCGTGGGCTTTAGGATCTAGGATCGAAGAAGCAAAATGCGTAGTAATAAAGTACAAGGGAAGCAGAGATTTCTTTCATTGCTTTATATGTAGGTTACATGATTGGAGGCACATGAGCCTTGTGCCAGGACTCTAGTGGGCTACATAGGCATGGTTCGCATGTCCGTTTGACCCTTACAATGAATCCTAACCACCAAGCCTTGGCTTTAGACATGTAGAAGTTTCTTTCCCTTTGCTAAAGATCATAGTGGGTGTCTGGACATAAGAATTGTAAAATTCCAAAAAAAAGTGAAAAAAATTTCAAGTGAAAATAATATTTGAAAATTAGAGTTGTGTTTGGACATGAATATAATTTTGGGTTGTTTTTGAAGTTTTTTGAGTGAAAATTTTGAAAAATAGCTTTCAAATTTTCGAAAATTTCAAAATTCATCTTCAAGTGAAAATTGTAAAATTTATGGCCAAACACTGATTTCGAAAAATAGTGAAAAATTTTCAAAAAAAAGTGAAGAAATTCTTATGTCCAAACGGGTTCTTAATCTAGGGGGAATGACTGCCAGTATTCGAGGCCGAACTTGTGAGGGCTCAGATACTGTTGATTTGGTGCAAGTGATGATCAATTCCGGTCTAAGGCCGGTCTCCAAAACTAAGGTAGCACGTTTTACTGTTGCCTTATTAAAAACTTTACCCAAAAATCGCTTCGTGACAAAATCAGTTCAAGGGAAAAAAGAGTACAACACGTGCGTTCAGGCCTCATAATCATATTCACCCCTAGTTGAGTACCTGCATACATTAGTCCGTAATGTAAATAAATCAGTAGTATTGCTTTAAGTGTGCCACGTTCCAGTTATTTGGTAGTTGTACACCGTTTCCCAATTTGAGTTTATACGAGCCTTTGCCGGTTATTCCGACGACTCGATACGGTCCTTCTCAATTCGGGCCTAGTTTCCCTTCATTTGGGTTCTTAGTGCGTAGTGTTACCTTGTACCAAGTCCTCGACTTGAAAATGTCGGAGGATGGATTTTCGGTTATAGTATCTCCCATTTGTTGTTTCTGGGCGGCCAACCGAACCAGGGGTGCTCCCGCCTTTCGTCCAATAATTCCAAGCTCGTGGTCATGGCCTCACCATTTGACTCTTTGGTAGCATACTGGAACCTGAGGCTCGATTCCCCTACCTCGACTAGTATTAAGGCTTCCGCTCCGTAGACCAGAAAGAACGGGCTCGCCCCGGTACTTGACTTTGAAATCGTACAGTATGCCCACAGGACTTCGGGCAAGATTTCCTTCCACTTTCCTTTCGATCCGGTCAACCTCTTTTTCAGGTTTGGAGTATAGTTTTGTTTGTCGATTTTGCTTGCCCTTTCCTACTAGGGTGGTAAGGAGTTGATAATATCTTCTTGAGCTTATGATCTTCGAAAAACTTACTTACTTTGCTGCCGACGAATTGTTTTCTGTCGTCGCAAACGAACTCGGTTGTTATCCTAAATCAACATATCATGTGATCCCTGATGAAGTTGATGACTTCTTTCTCTCGGACCTTATCGAACGCCTGAGCCTCGACCCATTTGGAAAAATAATCGATCATGAATAGTATGAATTGAACTTTGCCGGGTGCCCATGGCATGGGACCGACGATGTCCATTCCCCACTTCATAAATAGCCATGGTGACAGGACCGGGTGGAGCATCTCTCCCGGTTGATGAATCATCGAGGCGTGTCTTTGGCACTCGTCGCATTTTTGCAAAAAGTCTTTCGCATCTTTCTCCATTTCATTCCAATAGTAGCCAACTCCGATTAGCTTCCGAACTAAGGATTCTGCCCCTGTGTGGTTCCCACAAGTGCCCTCATGAACTTCTCATATGGCATATTCGGTCTCTCCCGGCCCTAAGCATCTAGCCAGTGGGCTGAAGAAGGATCACCTGAACAATGTCCCTTCGGCTAAGCTAAATCTGGCAGCCTTGGTGTAAAGGGCTCTCGATTCCTTGGGATCTGAAGGCAATTTTCCTGTATTCAGGTAGTCTATGTATTTGTTTCTCCAATCCCAAGTCAAACTTGTCGAGTTTACTTTGGCGTGGCCTTCTTCTACCATCGAGTTCATCAGTTGTACTACTGCCATCGAGTTCATCAGTTGTAATACTACCCTGAATTGAATTCATCGGAGTCGACAGACGATCCCAAGCTGGCCAGTGCACAACCTTACTGTTTTGATCTCGGGGTACATGCTGTAGAGTCCATTCCTTGAATTGGTGTAGGGTCACCTGCAATTTGTCCAAGTACCTCCGCATCCGTTCTTCTTTTACTCCAAACGTTCCGTTGACTTGATTTACGACGAGGAGGGTGTCACATTTGGCTTCGTCACTTTGGCCCTGAGGCTCTTAGCCAATTCTAGACCTGCATACTCGGCTTCATTGTTAGTCAATTTTACAGTTCTAATAGACTGCCTAATTACGCTTCCCGTAGGTGGTTTTAACACGATATCAAGTCTGGACCCCTTCACGTTGGAGGCACAGTCTGTGAATAGGGTCCAAATTCCCTAATTAGTCCTCGAGGTGAGCAGTAATTCCTTTTCGACTTTGGGTAGTAAGGCCATCGTAAAGTCAGCCACGAAGTCTGCCAAAATCTGAGATTTTATGGCAGATCGGGGTCGATACTCGATATCGTACCTGCTAATCTCCACGGCCCATTTGGCCAACCAGCTCGAGTACTCGGGCTTATGCATGATATTCATCAGCAGGTAAGAGGTTACGACACATATGAGGTGGCATTAAAAGTACGGTTTTAGCTCGTTGGAAGCGCTTAGCAAGGAGAGCGCTAACTTTTCTAGGTAAGGATACCTTGATTCGACATCGCCTAGGGCTCTACTAACATAGTAAATAAGGAATTGCGTACCTTCTTCCTCCCGGACTAAGACACCACTTACGGTACAATTATAGGTACAATTATTCGTTTGCCTTCGGAGTGTGCAGCAGAGGGGGGCTCGACAAGTATCGTTTGAGTTCTTCCAAAGCTTGCTGACATTCCGGAGTCTAGGAAAAATTACTTTTCTTTTTCAATAGTGAGAAGAACGGATGGCTCTTATTCGAGGACCTCGAGATGAACCAGCCCAGTGTGACTATACGCTTGGTTAGTCTTTGAACCGCCTTGACTTTATCCACTACGGTGATGTCCTCTATGACCTTTATTTTGTCGGGTTTGATTTCTATCCCCCGATTAGATATCATGAACCTGAGGAATTTGCCCGAACCGACCCCAAATGCGCACTTCTCCGGGTTTAGCTTCATATTGTATTTCTTTAGTATGTCGAAGGTTTCCTACAAATGTTTCAAATGGTCATCTGCTCGTAGGGACTTGACCAATATATCAATAATATAAACTTCCATTAATTCCCTATTTATTCTTCGAACATCCAGTTTACTAGGCGTTGGTAGGTGGCACCGATGTTCTTTAATCCAAACGGCATTACATTATAACAGTAGGTGCCGAATTTGGTTATGAAAGAAGTCTTTTCTTGATCATCCGGGTCCATCAGAATTTGGTTGTACCTGGAGTAGGCGTCGAGAAAACTGAGTATCTCGTGCCCGGTCGTCACGTCGATCATTGGATCGACATTAGGCAAAGAGAAAGAATCCTTTGGGCATCCTTTGTTTAGGTCTTTAAAATCCACATACATCCTTAGTTTATTTCCTTTTTTAGGTACTACCACTACATTAGCTAACCAATACGGGTATTTAACTTCCCGGATGGATCCTATTTTTAGAAGTTTGGATACCTCATCCTTGATGAACGCGTGTT
Organism: Nicotiana obtusifolia; assembly: GCA_002018475.1. Taxonomy (NCBI): domain Eukaryota; kingdom Viridiplantae; phylum Streptophyta; class Magnoliopsida; order Solanales; family Solanaceae; genus Nicotiana; species Nicotiana obtusifolia. Next base: position 118,212 of record MCJB01032545.1, on the reverse strand, counting down.
TGATCTCGAACTGTGGTCTCCTCTTCTGCTTAACCGGATGGAACTTTAGGTCCAAACTCAACTTGTGAGTGGTTACCTCCAGTGGGATCCCTGTCAAGATGAGACCAAGCGAAACAATCAGCGTTAGCTTTAAGAAAATCAATAAATTTTTTCTTGAGCACAGGGTTAACCTCGTGCCCAAGTATACCTTTCGATTCAGTAGATGCTCGATTAATATGACTTGCTCCAGCTCCTCAATAGTTGATTTGGTGGCGTCGGTGTCATCGAGAGCTATGAATGATCTTGGGACGCCATAATCGTCCTCATCGTCTGCTCCTTGTTCTTCCTGTTTCTCCGATTCGCTGAGGCCAGTATCAGTGATTTCTATTTAATATCTTCTTTTTTGGTCGGTTTCGTGTTCCTTGATGCTGAAATCGCAGGCATCGGGATTACTTTGTCGACAACAAATATTTCCCTTGTGGCTGGCTGTTCTCCGTAGACTGTTTTGGCTTACCTCGGTGTGAGAAATTTCAACGTCTGGTGCAAGGTCGAAGGTACCGCCCTTATGTTGTGGACCTATGGCCTTCCGAATAGAGCGTTGTACCTCATGTCCCCTTCAATCACGTATAACTTCGTTTCTTAGATTGTCCCGGCAGTGTTTACCGGCAAAGTTATCTCTCCTTTTTCGTCTCACACGCCATGTTAAATCCATTCAATACCAGGACTGCCGGCACCGATTTGATCCTGTAACCTCAATTGTTCTACGACCCTTGATCTGATGATAATGGCCGAGCTATCTGGGTCAATCATTACACATTTAACTCGAGATTTATTGTTAAGTACATATATTACTAGTGCATCATTGTGAGGTTGTACAATGACCTCGGCATCTCTGTCGCTGAACGAAATGGCTCCCTCCGGAACGTAATCTCGGGTGCATTTTTCCCTCGTAATAGATACTTTAGTGCATTTTATCATTGGCCCTTGGGGGACTTTGACTCCCCCAATGATCCTGTTGATCACGTGCTGAGGCTCCTTTTGTTCAACCTATTTATTGGCGTCCCTATTTCTGAAGTGGTTTTTGGCTCGTTCACTTAGGAATTCTCGGAGGTGCCCGTTGCTGAATAGTCGAGCAACTTCTTCTCTTAGCTTTCGGCAATCTTCGGTCCTGTGACCGTGGGTGCCGTGGTACTTACACATCAAGTTAGGATATCTCTGGGCCGGGTCGGACTGCAATGGTCGGGGCCACTTGGTCTCTTTGATGCGCTCTATGGCCGAATTGCAACGTCCATGTTGAAGTTATATTCCGATAATCTTGGTGCCTCCCTACGCCCTCGATCTCTTTTCCTCTCGTTCCTTGCGGGAGACGCCTGGATCCATTTCCCCTTCGGCCCGTGCTATAAGGTTGATATCGATCTCGGATTGGTCTTGGCTCTTGATCAATGGCTCTCTTAGATCTATTATCGGCTCTGATGGGGTAAACAGATCCAGAAGGGGCCCTGAGTTGGTCGTCCTCGACCCTGATCTTTGACTGGTACCTGTTGTGGATGTCGGCCTAGGTTACTGATGGGTACTCCACCAAATTTGTTTTAGATGTTGAGAGGCCAAGGAACTTCGAGGGTTGAGCCCCTGAGTGAATGCATGCACGGGCCAATCATCTGCAATTGGTGGTAGGTCCATCCATTCCATCTGAAATCTTAACATGAACTCCCTGAGCATCTCGTTATCCCTTTGTTTGACCTTGAAAAGATCTGACTTTCTGGTTTTGACCTTGATGGCCCCCGCATGGACCTTTACGAAAGCATCTACAAGTATAGCAAATGAGTCAATGGAATTTGGGAGCAAGTTGTGATACCATATTATCGCTCTCTTGGACAAAGTTTCCCAAACTTTTTTAGCAACACCTTCGATCTCATTGTCTTCCAAATCGTTCCCTTTGATTGCACATGTATAGGAGGTCACATGCTCATTTGGATCTGTGGTCCCATTATATTTGAGGATGTCGAGCATACAAAACCTCTTTGGGATCGGTTTTGGTTCCGCACTCGGAGGAAAGGGCTTCTGGATAAATATTTTGGAGTCCGGTTCCCTCAATACCGGGGGTGCTCCCAGGATCTGATCGACCCTAGAGTTGTATGTTTCCACCTTCTCGTCATTAGCCTTAATCTTTTTCGCGCATGAATCCACCCATTTTGTCAACGCTTTGAGCATCTTCATTACCGCGGAATTTACCCTGGGCTCGGCTTCACCCGGTCTCTCTGTAATTTGTTTGTCTCTTTGAGTGCTTTCTCGGGATTGTTCGGGGTCGACCCTATTGGCGGCGTGGCTTTGATTATGCAGTTGTGTTATTGCCACTTGTTGAGCCTGCAACATTTCAAAAATCAGCTGTAGGATCATCCCATCACCCTCACCTTCGGGCACTTCTCGAGCTTTTGGTCGGGTACCCCGCGGACACTATTTTCGGGATTAGTTGGCAAATTGATGTTGATGGCCACCTGCGATTTAGCATCGACCGAGTCGGCGACTGGGACACCGTTGGGCTCGGGAGGGAGCACATCATTACAAGGCACCACATTATTATTTTCGCCGTGATGGCCTGATTCAGCGTCAATGTTCAAGTGAGCCGACTGAGAGTTTGACATTTTTAGGCTAACCTGGAATTAAGATTTTAAAGAACAAGCGTAAAATAGGGTGTGTTATGAAGATTTGTATCAAATCACCACTATTATCCTTAGCCCCATGGTGGGTGCCAAATTGTTTACCCCAAAATTGGGTAACAATTAAATTTGTACGTAATTTTAAGGATACATGGTTTAATTCAACACGAATAATTAAGAATAATAGTTAGATGAATCAAATACGAAATGAACGATAAAACCAACCTGAATATAATGATAAGCTTGATCTTGGATTGAACAATGACCTCGTCCTTGATTGGACCCTCGGTTTAAACCCGACCGCGAATGAAAAATAGAACAAGTGAATAATGCCTTTGGTAGTAGATAGAAGATAAAAATAAACTTTTATTGGTTTGAATTGCATGTTACAATGTGTTAGACTAAAGAAAACTTCCACTTTATATAGTAGGAGAGTTTCAATCCTAGTATAAGTCTAAAAAAGGTAAAAATCTTCTTTTTCCGGTAATTGTTGATCCATAATCGATATTGAATGAGATTCGCGTCGTGATATTCGATTGAGGGCGAGTATTACGACCCTCTATCCATCATGCATAACCGTTCACTGTGTCTCTCGAAGTCTAGAACTTATACTCGGTCCAGGGCGAGTCGCTTTACCATATCCGATGTAGGATATATCATTCACTCTTCTTGGGTTTCGATACGAAGGGTCTCTGGCCTCGACTACAATCTCGCGGATCCGTGCTCCCCCTTCGTTCTCTCATCGGGGGATCGAGATTAGACATAGGGGTGTCAATGGATATTAAAAACCGACTAAACCAACCGAACGGTACCGAACTGAATCGAATTGATTTTTAGGTCTTTTAATAAAACCGTAGGTTTTTATATAAATCTATAATCGTACTGATAATTAGGGTAGGTTTTTTATTTTATGAAATAAATCGAAAAAATACTGAACCGTACCGAATAAATTTACATAGGAAAAATATATTTATATATTAATATTAAAAATAATAAAGCATTAAAGTTTCATTGGGCCTTGAAATTATAAAAACTTTACAAACCAACAATTAATGAAACACAAATCCTAATTTCCAAACCTGTTATACTACTCCTATTGAAGCTAAATTATTTCCAGCATATTCACTAGCAAGACACAAGATAATCTAGCGATTATGAGTAGCAAACTATAATGTATTAAATTTTCGTATGATTTAAATTTATATTTTCAAATATTTAATCTTCTATAGACTTTATTCTTGAGTCTCGACTTGCTTAATATCTTTCCACCCGTGTGATTTATAATTTCTGGATCTTTGCGTATTTTCTTTTACGCTGCTATAGAATAGTTGATGGATCTATACTCTGGCCATCTTTCATATTTTCTTAGTTCATCACCTTTTAAATAGTAAAATTGTCTAGAGAGTTTTGATAAGTCGTATAAAAGTAGGTTTGTTATTTGCATTATGCTTCTACTATTGACTTTTAAATAACATTTAAAAAAATATCAAAAAATTAACCAGACCATATCAATAGCAAAGAGAAACTAACATGATTGATACGGTTTTTAAAAGTCTAAATTTGGCTGTACATAGTAGAATAACCGAAAAATTGGTACGATATAAATTTTATAAAATAACCGGCCGAACCATTGCTCCCGATTTTACCCGTATACAATTATATTTTTACATGATACATTAAATAATAAAATAACAGTTAATATTTATTAAAATAATATATTATATTAGATTTTAATTTTATAAAATTAATATTCTGTCAAATTATAATACTAGTTAAAATGAAAAAGATGATCTATTAATTAAGAGAAAAAGAGAAAAGGGTAAAAGAAAAGGTGAGGCGGTTAGGGGAAGAATAACGCGATCTAAACCGAAGAATTATAAACGTAGGAGCCTCCTCCATTTTGGTTGAATCTGTTCTGTCTCCAATTCCACACTCCAAAAGCCAACCTCCACCTTCAGCCGACCCTTTCACAGCGCAGATACTGAAAACAATTAAAAGAAGAAGAAAAGGGGGAAGATTTCTATTTGGAGGTTTGGAACCATTATCATGACTTACGCTACTCACGTCCTTCGTCACTCCAAAAAGGTTTGATTCTGATTTCCTTTTTTTGTTATCTACTCAATTTTCAATATTGACTTATATTCTTGAATCCCTAAAATCTGCACGTATAGGTTAATTTACTGAAGGAAGAATTTGATTGTCAATTATGTGATATCTGTGATCCATATGAGCCCGTGGTTGTGCCGCATTTTAATTCAATTACTTTGCTTCCTTTTCTTTTTCGTCTGTTAATATTACTCCTATAGACTTATAAGTGATTGTTTTTGATACACATTAAACTGAAGTTATATGAGTTATAATTTACTATTTTGTTTTTAATCTGAGTTGTACTCCCTTTTTAAAATATTTTCTTAGTTGCGAATCCATCTGGAAGGGGGATTTTCCAGGAAACAAGGAGGAAATCAACTGTAATTGCACATATGTTAATATGTGTATGAAAATGTTAATATGTTTAGCCCCATTGACAGCCGGCTGGAATATATAAGGAGTATTTTGTAGTTTGTACAGTGCTGAAGATTTATTCAATCAAACACAACAACTAATCAATTACAATTACCTTTAATTCAATTCAAGGCCTTTAAGTAATCGTTATTCCTTTCATTTCCTAGCTTTTTGCAGCTTTATTTAGCATTTTCTTAACCAATGTTAGTCACTATTTAGATCTTCAGTACTCTCAAAGCTTCTATCTGTGACGTTCACGTTTTGATACTTTCAGAAAGCCTAGGAACCTACAGTTGAGAAGTAGAGTTCCCTTTTCTACATTACATTAATGGTCTGATCACAATTGAGAATTGTTCAGTGTCAGTTTGCGCCATCACTTGGTCCAATTTATTACCATTGTACCACCAAAAGTATGATGAACTTTGGGAACTTTATCAATTGGAGCTAGTTGAGAGAAAATTTCTTGTCAAAGTGGCGACAGGGTTAAGCGTAGTGACCTATTGCCCTTCTCATTTCCCTTCAAGCGTTGATAAAAATGCTTGTAAAGTGGGTTCAAACTTCAAAAGAATTGGATATTGTTTGTTATAAGGTTTATGGTTGGTAGTACCACGATCTCCTTGATATTTGTGTTTGATTATGCTTTTTAAGTACTTATTTCACTTGCCATAGTAGGTTTTAGTAATATAATTCGTCTTTAGTTTTGCATGCAGATATGACATTGTCCTATCTGTAGTTCTGCTAGCAAATATCTAAATGGAGTGGCTAGTAATCATCGTTACACTGGTAGTACTGTGGGTGGCTTCATTCTTTAAACTTCTCCATGAATCTCTCTCTGCCTCACAAGTTGCAGTTTTCACTGATGGTATGGGGTGATTTCTCTACGAAATGTCAATTCTCATTTTCTTTTGTATCTACTGGCTGCCTCAATGTTGTTATGCACTTTTGTTTTCGAATCTAAATACAAGCACACATACAACTTTTCCTGTAGTGTTTGTTCTACAGCTAATTGCTTCCCTTCTTGATATCTTTTTTCTTAGGTGGAGTTGTTTGCAAGAGAAATGTCTTGTTGGTTATTGCCCATCCTGATGATGAGTCTATGTAAGGTTGAACGTCTTAACTATGATATTGATATTTGTTCCTGTCATAAATTTTCTGAGCGATGCAAACCTTTGAATTGCTATAGAGGGAGTTGCAGACTAAGATATTTGGAACTATGTGTTAATTTTGACCAAGATTGTGAGAGCCCCAATATATAATTAGTCTTACATTAATATGAGGTTGCTCACTTGAAAATTTTAATTAAGCTCATAGTTGAACACACATTCACAGAACAATAATTGCCTTGAATTCATATAGCCATCTTGAAACAAAGTGGACTAGAAATTTGGTGGGCTAAACTATAAGATTCAATTTTTACCCCCTTTCTTAAATAGGTTATTAGAGAACCATAATATGATTTGTCTTTATACAAATTATGGTTTCAATATTTTGTTTCGTTGATCAGTGGATATGTTACCCATATGGTACCTGAAAATACTGTTCTTTTCGTTTTTCTAAATTTCATCAAATTGCTTTTAGGCTTGTTCTAACAGAAGCATCCCTACCTGGGCGACATCCTTTTTTCCTAATTTTGTTAAGAAAAGTACTGTATTGTAGTTAGTAACATGGATCACAACTCTCAGTGTCAGTTTATTGTTGTTGTGTCTCTAAATATAGATGTCGATTTTCACATATTATACAATGACCTTTTAATGTTTTGGGAATCTTGTCATTAAGTGCATCATACTGTATCAATTTGCTGTACAAACATTACTTTTGAGATGATAATGACTTGTGACGCTTCCTTGTACTCTATACTGCAGGTTTTTTGCTCCAACCATTAATTATTTGTCTTCGAGAGGATGTAATCTGCATATATTATGCATGTCAACAGGTAAGACTTTTAGAATATTTCAATTTCTGTTGCACATGCTGAGTCAAAAAAATTTCTTTTATGCCTAAGTTTTGAGCGGCACATGTGTATTTTGGTTGATGTCTGTATGTCTCAGGACACAAAAAGTGACATTTAAAATGAAAAGTTGATGCTTTTACCAATTGAAATACTTTAGCAATTTATTTTCTTAAAGTATGATCCGATTCAAGCAGTACTGCTAAACCTGAGGATCGTTTTCTGAATTTGAAATATTGCAGATTTTTCAACTTTAGAATGCTTAAATGATCAGATCGGAAATCCCTACAACTGTTTTTAGCAAATCTTTATCCTAGATAACCAAGAGTCTGTGGCTGATGCTAACTTTCAGTATTTTGTTTCTGCTTTGTTGCATTGTACTGAAATATAGGTAATGCAGATGGTATGGGCAACGTCAGAAAAGAAGAACTTTATTTAGCCTCAGTAATGCTTAAGGTGATGTGAAATTTTATCTGAATAGAAATATGAGCTTGGCTTTCATGCATTGATTCTAGATCTTTGATCTTTTATGTTGTTTTCATGCAATCATTCCTTCATTCATCTATTTTTGCGAATTACTATAAAGGATTTGTAAAATGTTGGAGGAGCTAGTCAGATATCAGTCATTGATCTTTCTGTTCTCTATTTACTCATGCAGGTTCCACAAAAGCAAGTGAAAATCCTTGACCATCCAGATCTACAGGTATTCTGATTGTATCAGAATGGTATCTTGGTATGTTCATAATGTGTGAGCAGTGTTCTTATATCTAGTTCTAACTAGGATGGTTTTGGCAAAACGTGGAACTCAAAGTTATTGTCAAAGTTTATCAAGGAGGAAATTGTCAATTGTGATATTGATTTGGTAAGTGATTTCAGTAATTATATTGTTTAACTAAGTTAGCCTTTTCGGGTAATCTTCAGTAGCTTGTGCTTCTTTGATATTTATAAATTTAGGCTTCCTCCCATTGACTATATTGTGTAAGTTGCCTTTCTACTTCACTGGATTAAAATCTTGATCTATAGATATATCCTTCATTTATTTGTTCATTTTAGTTGAATATAAAGAATGTATTTAAGTATGGGAAATATAAATGCAAGATTCTTCTCCCCGTAATGCCTCAAGGGGGAGATAACAACAAATAAAACTGCTATATGGATTTGCTCAATGTGCTGAGATAGATGGATTTGCCCAATGTGCAAGACGGTGGTGTTCTAGTAGCAAATTGAATTTTATCTCTCATGTGGAAATGGAAAACACTGCTAAAAGTCAAACCAAGCCATCTTTATAAGCATTCCAACTTTATCTCTCATGTGGAAATGGAAAACACTGCTAAAAGTCAAACCAAGCCATCTTTATAAGCATTCCTACTAATGAGGCATCTGGGAGAGTAGTAGTAGTATGAATTATTAAGAAGAATTTATAGCACTTCCTTATTAGACCAGTCACAAAATACCATTAGAATAACTAAAACAGTCACAATTATAAAAAATCACAAAATACAAACACCAATAACTACTAAAACAAGCCAGGCAGTCACCAAGACCCATCTAACACCATTAGAATATCTAAAACAGTAACAAAAATAATCATTCACCAAGAACAAGTGCTTAACCAAGCAGCAGACCATCAGGCAACATAATACCATCATCATCCATATCCAAAGTACATCCAGAAGCACTAAATGCTAAAGCAGTGGTAGTCAACAAAGCCACAAAATACGTAGAAAAGAGTCACCAATATAACACAAGCCCAAACATATAAGAAGTTTAACCATGTCTAAGACTAAGTAGATCATTAAGACCATAACAATAACAATAATTGATTATGAAGTTGGTTAATTGCATGAACATAGGTACATCTCTTTAGATGGATCCTTAAAATGGAAGTGCCACACATATTTTTTTAATAATCGAGAAATCCCCGAGGGTTGGTGACGCACAGTTTGAAACTTAGCGGATAATGGGCTTGCCTCACTACCTTTCTCCACTTAAATACCAAACTTTTGTCTGTTGCAGAGTTTGAACCCGTGAAGTGCACCTAACCTACACTTCACTTGTTACTCTGTTACCACTAGACCAAGGGAACGGAAGTCCTACACTTCTTCACACAACAATTATAACCCAATCTACAATGAATGCATCTTGCTTTCACACTTCTTCACTTCAAACTTTTCAAAATGAGAACCCAAACATATGATGGAGCTTTACGACCATATAACCGCATGATTAAACCTAATTAACATAATATGATGAGTCTATATGGTAAACACAAATCTTTGGATAACGTATGTTTAAGCCATATCGTAAAAAAATAGAAGTTTTAGACTTATCACATGTTTGTAACTTGCAACTAGATATCAATAATGCAAATATCTCTTCTACTATTGGCCATATTTAAAGATAATTTAATAAAATATGCCATATAACATAAATAAGTTATTTTATACTAAGACACACAAATTACAAAGCCCTACCAAGTTCAAGTTGCTCAAGATAATCCAAATCTCCAACATTAACAACTAGAGACTCACTTCGACATCAATCTTGAATACAAACAAGAGCTTGCATCAATTTAGTAATTAATGAACTCTTAAATGAATCAAGAATACAACCAATACTAAATGCACATTTTGTTGCCCGCTAGAAATTGGAATTGCCAACACATCATAAGTCGTCTCAATAAGAACATGAAATTTAGGAGCATTAACTCTTCACCAATCTAAGGATCAAAATTCTCAATAACGGACTCTTATCTTTCATTAAGACGCTTATCCGACTTTAGTTTAACACCTACACTTATACTTCTTTTGGTCTCTGCTATTGAAATAATTTGGTTCTTAATGACCATGTTTGATGCTAGATGTATCAGATGAGTCATCAGACAAAGTAGAAGAAGATGATGTAGTTTGAGATCTTCTTGAGTATTTCTTTAGATACTCTCCAAACAAAGAACTCATGTACCTCTTTATTTCATCTTTTATTTTCTCTCTCCAAACATCTCCTTTATTGCATAGTCAACATACTCAAACGTGTTTCGAGGATCCAATATAGTGGCAATAGAAATTATCTTATTCATTTTTTGGAGGGTCACCCCAATAATTTCAAACTTTTCTTTCAATCACTTTACCATCGAACACAAATTAGCAATACACAAGCAAGCTCAGATATTTCCTCAAAATGAGCAATATAAAAGACATAAAGTGAACTTGAAACCTTTCAAGAAACTTTACCATGTTCCTGACATTAAGAAAATCATCATTTTGGAGTGTACCCAGTGTTATCAAAGGCGAAAAGCAAAAAAGCTCTAAGGCCTGCTGGGGCTTTAAGCGCAAAGCACAAAAAAAGTGTGGCTTTAATGAAAAAAGGCGCAGTCGGAGAAAAAGTAAAAATATGTATATGTAGTCTAAGACCAATAATTATAAGTATGAATAAGAAATATATGAACAAAAAAATTGAAAAATAACGATTAAAGTGAAATATCAATTATTTAGTGTCGCATTTTCAGGATTTCACTCATTGGCAAGGAAAAATATGCCTTAGAGCCTTGATAGGACATTGAAGCGCCCGCAAAGAGCGAAGCGCTCAACATGTTTTGGGCCTCGCTTTAGGGCTTAAGCACGCTTTCGACAACACTGAGGTGTACCTGCAATGCTTCCTTCTTCACAAACATGAGTGTGAAAATAAGTGGACAATCCACTATCAATAAGATCATACATGTCACAGGGTCTCAAATTGTTGTGCCGTATCCAACATCAAGTTGTTCAATTCCACCTAGTAGGAACATCTAAACATAATAATCTCTTTCCTTCTATCCTTTGGACTTCATAATACTCCTTAAACTTTTTAATTCTTGTAGGAGATTGTCAAATATACCTCATATTTGCTTAATACATTTGAACCATACACAATAATAATTGGGAACAAACATGATGTGTGGTAATCATCTTCATGTGAGATGTATGGCTCACATATTTAATCGTATTGTGCAAGTTGGTTTAAAAGAAGTTGGTGTTTCTATTAAACATGCTAGGCAAATGATAAGGTGTATTACACTTCCTACAAAGGTTAGAAAGTTTAAGGAGTGTTTTGGGTCCAAAAGATAGAATGAGAGAGATCATTAGATTTGGATGTTCCCATTAGGTCAAGTTCGACTTACTTGATGTTGGATATGGCACGACATTTTCAGATAGCCTTTGGTAGTTATGATCTTATTGATAGTGGGTTGTCGATTTATCGTCTTACTTGGGTATCTGAAGAAAAGTGTTAAGGTGATCCTGGAAAAATGAATCAGGTGATTTTTATTGCATCTGTGTCGGATCCAGGTAGCAAGTTTGAGTATGTTGGGTTTGCACCCGGGGAGATGCTTGGAGAAGAAAATAAAGGTGAAGAGCTATATAAGTTCTTTATTTGAAGAGTATGTGTAGAAATACTCTAGACGATCTCAACCTACATATCTTCCTCTATGTCATGTCTTCATCCGATTTATCTTACATGAAAACATGATCATTGAGAATGAAATTTCAATTGAAGAGACATAAAGAAGAGAGTGGAAGTGCGGGTGCTAAATCAAAGTTGGACAAGTATCTTGATGAAAAATAAGAGTGAGAATTTCGATGTCTTAGGTTCGTAAAGAGTTAATGCTCCTACATTTCCTGTTTGTTCTTTCTGAGATGGCTCGTGATGCGTTGACAATTCCGATTTCTAGTGTGGTATCAGAATGTGCATTTAGTACTGGAGATCTTAACTTTTGATTCATTTAGAACCTCATTGACTCCTAAATTGGTGCAAACCCTTGTTTGTCTTTGAGATTAGCTTCAGAGTGAGTCTCTTCCCATTAATGTTGAGGAAGATTTGGATTATTGATCAAACTTGAACTTTTCAAGCTTTTGTGTTTTGTGCGCATCTTAGTGCTAAATAATATGCTTGTTTATGTTGTGGCACATTTTAGTAAATTATCTTTGGATTGGGCCAATAGCAGAAGCGATTCTTGCATTATTGATATCTACTTGCAACATGTGATAAGTCTAAAACTTTTATTTATTTGATGATATTGCTTAAACTTATGTAATCAAAGACCTGTGTTTAACATATGGTTTTATCTTTTAGGTTTAATAAAGCCTTGGTTGCACGGTCCTAATGCTCGATGGAACATCTTGAAAGGCTGAAGAAGTGTGCAAAGATGTGTGGCACATCCACTTTAAAGTTTCATCTAAAGAGATATTCCGTCTTAATCCAATTAACCAACTTTGTATTTAAGTTATCAGGATGGTTTTAATGATCTACTTAAAGTCTTAGACATGGTTTTAAACTTTTGATATGTTTACTTGTGTTATTTTGGTGACTGTTTTTAGACGTATTTTGGCTTTGGTGATCAGAGGGAAATCTTGCTTTTGTTATGCAATCACCTTTTCATCTCATGGACATTTTGTTTTCCAGGTCATAACGTTCGATAATTATGGAGTTTCAGGTCACTGTAACCATTGCGATGTTCACCAAGGTGTACTGTAAGTTATTCACCATATTCTGGTAGCCATTGGTAGTACTTTTGCAAATGAAAGTATTCACCTCTGATTTTACTTGGAAATGCTCTTGCAAATGTTACAAAGAGTTATTTAGTATTGTCAGTGATATATGATACTATACTAGTGAAATTATTCTGGTAGCCATTGGTAGTACTTTTGCAAATGAAAGTATTCACCATATTCTGGTTTTACTTGGAAATGCTCTTGCAAATGTTACAAAGAGTTATTTAGTATTGTCAGTGATATATGATACTATACTAGTGAAATTTCACAATGATCCCATTTCTATCTTTCTAATTTAACAATATCTCTTATACTAAATTAGGTTTTTGAAGAGGCATCGTTTTGAGGGGATTTTTGCTTTTCTTTTTTTGAATCTATGAATAATTGACATGCCAATAATCAGAGGTGGATCCAGGATTTAGATTTTGTGGGTTCAACTTTTAAGGTTTTTAGCATTGAACTCATTGTATTTTTAAAGTTATGGGTTTAGACCTACCATTTGTTGCAATTTTAATGAACTTTTACACGTAAATTTATGCTCAACGACGAAAGTACTGGGTTCAGATGAACCCGGCGGTATACTCTACATCCGCCTCTTCCAATAACATGTTGTGTATTTTGTATGACAAGGGAAACATTGATGAGTCGGATTCTATTCTGTAGATGTAGGACTTCAAAATAAATCTTCTTCAAGCCTTGGCAAATTAACTTGTTCCTAATTCTCCCATTACAACAATAACAAACAACAACAAACCCAGTGGAATCCCACAAAGTGGGGTATGGGAAGGGTAGAGTGTACGCAGACCTTACCCCAACCTTACGAAGGTAGAGATGTTGTTTTCGATTGACCCCCGGCTCAAAAAGAAAAAACTAAAAAGGAAGCAGAAACAACAAATAGTAACCATAGCAAGCAAAGGTGATATAATAGCCGGAACAAAAGAATCGACATATAGTAAAAGAAATCTACGGATACGAAGAAATGAAAGTACGAGAGTAACACTAACAAGACATGAAAATAAGACACGCCCGCCTAACAACTACTTTTCTATCCTAATTCTCGACCTCCGTGCCTTTCTATCCAGGGTCATGTCCTTAGTAGGTTGAAGTGGCAGCAGGTCATGCCTAATCACCTCTCCCCGATACTTCTTAGGCCTCCCTCTACCTCTTCTAAGTCCTCTCCCCTCCCCCGTTGCTGTCTTGTCACACCTCCTCACTGGGGCATCTATGCACCCCCTGTTCACATGCCCTTACCATCTCAATCTAGCTTTCCTCGTCTTGTCCTCTACAGGTGCCACTCCCACCTTTTCCCAAATATCAACATTTCTTATCCTATCCAGCCGGGTATGTCCACACATCCATCTCGGTATCCTCATTTCCACTACTTTCATCTTCTGGACATGGGTGTTCTTGACAGGCCAACACTCTGCCCCATATAACAAAGTAGGTCTAACCACCACTCTGTAGAACTTACCCTTAAGTCTTGGTGGCACCTTCTTATCACACAAAACCTCCGAAACGAGCCTCCATTTCATCCATCCCGCTTCAATACGATGTATGACATCTTCGTGTATCTCACCATTACCTTGAATAATAGATCTGAGGTACTTGAAACTCCCCTTCTTAGGAATGACTTGAGAATCCAGCCTCACTTCCACGTCCGCATCATGGGTCGCGTCTTCCAAAAAGTTTTGTGATGAATTATGCAAGTCTTAAAATTGGTACCTTTATATTTAAAAAAATTATATCTCCTTGCAATATCTATTTTGTCAAACCCATAGGTACTTACATATTCAGTAGCACATCCTATTAAAATGGTTTTCTTAAAATGCAGAGAACTATTGCAAGATACTTCACATAGAGAAGTAGAGGCCTGGGAGCTTGTGAGTTCTTCCCTTGTCTCTTTACCTTTGGTACTACCTGTTGTTTGACTTTAGTTTCTTGGGATATCATAGCTTAAAGAATTCAGATGAATTTGGTTTTGAATTTCTTTGACTATGGTTGGCATCCCGCCAATCACAATTTTGTGGTTTAGGTTTTTGACTGGAGTGTGGTGGTATGATTCATCATTTTCAGGTCAGCACTAACATATTGCGCAAATACAGTGGACCAGTTGACATATGGTTGTCTATCCTATCTGCCAAGTTCCATTTAAGGGGAGTGGTGCATTGCTTGCTAAATGAACATCCTCGAAGGAGCTTAGCTGCTATGGCTCAACACAAGAGTCAATGGGTTTGGTATGTAATACCTTTTAATTTTCTTGCTTAAGATGGTATATGAGTAAGGGAGGTTTGAAAAGAAGAAATACAGGTTTTTATTCTCGGTCCTTTCTGGACATTCATTTCCTTCTCTTTGGGAGCATTGGTTGATTCCATTATCAGAGGGTGAAGACATCAGATATAAAACAAATAATCAATACAATACACATGTGACGTACTCTGAACGAAGTTAATCCTTTTGCAGTAGAAAAGTAGTAGCAGTTATCACTCATGGGACACTTTATTGGTGTTTAACCAGATAACTAAAAGGAGTCTTCCTAATGTCGCGTAACAAAACATTTGCTAGACACAAAACAAAGTGAAATAAAAAAATTAAAAGACAACAAGATCCTCCATATCATTCATGCAATATTCTGAATGTCTTCCTATGAAGAGCTTTTCTATACCTTGGGTGGCCCACTTGTAGATTTCGTTCCTCAAGATATTGTATGTTGTAAGTAATCTTTTGGTTCATCTTTTCAGGTTCCGAAAGCTATTTGTCTGTTTCTCGAGTTACACATATGTTAACTGCCTTAAGAAGATCAACTAGAGACATGTTAGATTATTGGTTCAAGAAGACACTTGAAAGGAAGATCAACTAGATATTGGTTCAAGAACACACTAATGGGAATGATAAGTAAAACCGCTCAGCAGATCATCTGAGCTGAAGTCCGACATCTCTCCTGTGAGCTTTTCAAATTCTGATATATTAAGAAGTGCAGGCAGTTTTAGAATTATTGGTGGTTGTGAAATAGCTGGTTTTACTTTCTACTTTTGTCGAATAAATGCTTTGCACACTTCTTTATTTCTATTTTATTTTGATGAGTACTAAATGCTTAGTGCTTCGTTTTGGTGAATGATCTGGTTTTGATGGTGCAAGGGAACTTAATTAAAGGCTTTTTTTTTTTTTTTTTAACCTCTTGTGTGCTCTCTCTCTCTATATATTTTTTGCTTCCCTACTACACTGATGCCGCACTTTTGGTGAGCAACCGAAGTTGCCTTCTGGAGTGGTTTATTTACCCTTGGCAAGAGTGAAACATGATTTCTTCTTTCAATTAGAAAAAGTATGTCATAGGGAGAGGATAGCAAGTTGAGAAAGAATGAAATTAATGATTGAACTGTTTTAAATTTCTTACAATAAGCCTCTCAGAGACTCTGTACTCTGCCTTGAAACAATTAGTCCTTTTTCAAGGAATCAATTTCCTTTTGAAAGGTTAGATTTGCACCCATGGTTCTTCAAGTAAAAGTTATATTATTATTGGCCACATAATCAGGCTACTCGAACAGACCAGAGTCTAAACCATAGAACAGCAACCAACTTATTGATATTGACATTTAGTAAAAACAAGATAGAAGAACTGAGCTTCTGCAACCATTCCCTTCTTATCCCGGGGCAGTTGGCCAATCGAACTCTTTGAAACTTGATTTGGCCGAAAGATCTTCAAGTTTTAATTAGTGGCCAGGCGACCTTCTTCATTAGTTAGTGTTAATGTATAACTGGGGTTAATGAGAAGAGAAAGTGAGAAGTTCGGACCCTAGACCCAAAGTTTCATTTATTACGCATTAGTTACTATCTATAGATTAAATTATTTCCAAAATATAAAAAAGAATTTCCCCCAAATCCAATTCCCGCTATTTCCCGCTTCTTCTTCTTCCTCCTCCTCTTCCTGCGCCCAAATCTTCCATTGTTGTCCTTTTTGGCTTGCATTATCCTCCTTTTTGCATAGAGCTCAGTTATACCTTCTCCCTTTTTCCTTCTTTTCTCTCAAAATCATATTCTTTAGCTCATTAGCAGTCAATTTCATTTGGAGAGGAAGCTCAAATTTATCGAAGCTGAGGTTAGTTTTCTAAGGGATATATTATGTCCTCAGCTCAGCTGGTAATTAAGTGGTTAAACCTCTTCTTCGTTATTGTGTAGTTTGAGTTCTGCAGATTTCAGCCCAGATTTGCAATTTGTTCAGTCGTTCGACCATTTGTTTACAATAGATCACTATAAATTAACCTCTTGAGAACTGTTTAGTAATGGAAGACTATATAATAAAATGTGGTTATTATTCTGGAATGGAAAGTGGACTTGAAATTCGGATATAAAAGTGGCAGTACCTATTGGTATTCACTAAATGTGGCCAATTAACATGTTAGCAGAGATAGCTGTCCGTTCATTACATGTTTAATTCTGTGCCGATGAAGCAAAAAAAATACCTCCTCTGTTCACACAAAATGATTATGATTTGCGTACGTATCTCGTGTTTTTCAAGTGATGGTACGAGGCCCGCTATAAAGATATTTATGGCTGAAGCAGCGGATGAAAGGTCACAGTAAACATCACATACAGAGCTGCAGCAACACTACCGTCACCATCACCAATTTTAGAAGTAGATGACAAAATGATCGATGATCTTTAAGTGGATTTAGTCATGGGTTGGATGATATTGGAGAAAATAAAATGAATTTGTATGGTCCGAAAAATGCTAATGAGGATCTTGTCAAAGGTAGCAGAGAATCAGAAAAGAAGATTTTAATGCTCGAAGAGAAATCTTAAAATATTGAAAAGGGGATAGATATCTTGAAGGAGAAACTCAAAGAATCTAAAAAAGGGAACAACCGATTACAGGAGAAATTCAACTTGTTGAAAGTTGAAACAAAGAATAATCGGTGAAAGAGACTGTAGGGCCAAAGGACTGTCAAAGAAAAAATTCATGAGATTGACGTTTGTTCTACTGTTGGCTTTTGTTATTTGGAAAATAATGTAGCGGTTTGGTTCAAAATGTTTTTGTGTGTTGAAAATTCTATTTTAACCAGAATGTAGTGTATTTAATCGCTTTTTGTGTATTTAATCCAACTATTGTGTAGGCAATCTTATGTATTTAATCCATATGTTGATTATAAGCTTTATCAATTATCGATTACCAATCACTGGTCTTACATTTAAATATTTTTAACGATTTTTATAACATATATGAATTTGCAAAATAAATGAATTTTGAAAAGTTACATGTTTACAAAAGATTAATCATCAAAACAGTCATTCATCCACCATTAGCTGCAATAAACTTTCTATGTAGTCTATAGATCTTGTAACCTAATCTCAAATCACGAACTTCAAATTCTTAATTTTTAACCGTGAACTCTGAACTCAGATCAATAGATGTCCTTCATGGTCGATTGCGTACTCAACTTCAATACAAGTTGAGTAAAACTATTAGCCGCATATTGATAAAATTAATGGTTAAACTTAACTTTACCATAAAATTAATTGAATTATAACATATTCACATATTATTAATCAAGTTGTAACTTAAAACTTATGAGAAATTGCAATTTCATCTTACCACTAAGGATTTAATCATTCTACAACAAGTAATGACTTAACGATGAGTTATGAGAGTACATATTAGTAGTGTAATTAAGGGTGTCATTAATAATTTGAAAATATACATTTTAAAAATAAAATATTTTATAATATCACTAAGAATTTCTGAAAAATGGATAATTTTATAATAACACTATGGATTAAGTCATTCTATGACATGCAACGACTTAATAATGTGTTATCAGAGTAATCACTGACAGTATAAAAGAAGTAATTAATTATTTGAAAATATATATTATCGAAATAGAACGTTTCATAATACTATTAAGGATTGATGAGAAATAGATAGCTTTATAATACCATTAAGGATTTTGTCATTCTAGGACATGCAATGGCTAAACAATATGTTATCAGAGTAGACATCGAGAGTATAATGAATGAAGTGATTAATTATTTGAAAAGTGTATATTTTCAAAATGAAACATTTCATAATACCATTAAGGATTGATAAGAAATGGATAATTTTATAATACCACTAAATATTTTTAATCATTCTACGACATGCAATGACTTAACACCGTTATTTGTATTAATGTTGATACATCAAATGACTTAACATACAGACGATAAGTAATATATGACCTAACCCCATTTCAACATCATGTGACTGATCTATATATGTTAAGTTGCTAATTAAACTTAATAAAGCTCTTGAATCAAGTAGCTTTATACTGCTACTACTAATTGAGCACAGACTGAGATAAGAATTGCATTTGTAACTACTAGTGGAGTATTTCCATAAGTGTCGACGTCATAACATGATTAACAACATTTCTTAAAATTATAAAATCATCAATTTCATCGTTAAATCAAGTTTAACCATTAGTTTTATCAATACGTGACTAATAGTTTCTACTTGACTTCTATCGGAGTTGTGTATAATATGACAGTTTACAATTTACCATGAAGGACGTCTACTGATCATGGTTGAATGTTCAAGGTCTAGGCTTCAGGATTAGGGTTTAGGGTTTAGGCCTAGGGTTCAAGGTTTATATACCACGTAAGAAGTTTATTGGAATCAGTAGTGGATTGAGGAATATTTGAAAATTAGTCTTTCCTAACCATGTATCTTTTGTAAATTTGTTTATTTTGTAAACTCGCTTGTGTTGTAATAGACTATATTAGGGATTTATGATCAATTTTTCTCATATTCTACATCTACAACTCGTATCTATTTTAAACTCGTTAGTCTTCCACTGCTCATAAATTTTTGCGTACACGACAAATGGTTGACAATCAACTAAAATTAGAGTCTATGATGAGTTTATGCAAATGCACGTCGTTTTGCTTCAAGTTTTGTGCATTAAAAACATGAACAACTGGTAGATTCAATACACATAATTCATAAAAATAAACTATATAAAACTCAAAGTAAGTTCTTCAACACACAATTATAATATTTTCTAATATACCCCAAAGGTCAACAACAAAACAAATAACACTAATTTCACTTTTGCCAAGGCACTTGGTTCTTCAGTCTCTTTAACCAAGTGTTCTTTGCTTTAACCAGTTGAATTTTTTCTCTTCTCAGTCGAATAATATTTTTCTTCAAGTTTCCAGATCTTCTTTTTCTACTCTCCATTACCTTTTCAAAGATCCCACGTTATTGATGTGTAGCGTTCCTAGAGTTCATCATACCACTCCTTAGAATTATATTAAACCTCATACAATACCTCAAAACAAATGATAATGAGTGTAATAGCTGCCAAGAACAAATCCCAGCAACTGAATATTCTAATTTGGATTGGCAAGGCTCATATTTGTTTAGAAATATTTTTAAATTGTTTTTGGATGCGTCAATCGCCTTCACAAATATTGAAACTAATAGACAATCTTGGTCATTTTCACCTCCTCGTGGAGTTTCACCTTCTACCTGATCCTATTCACCATCTTCATTGTCACGCCTCGACCTTGGGGAGCGCGATCGGCGCTCAACCGAGATATTCTAGTTAAACAAGCCTACTTGATGCTTTCTACCCGACCTTACCCATGAACAAAGTGAAGATGAATATCACTAGACCTTACCCATGAACAAAGTGAAGATGAATATCACTAGTTATACAATGAGAGAAAGACATATACAACACCAATTTCATTACCTTTTGTAACTTCATTTACGATTTCAAAATGTTACAAGTTCTTAGTTTTAAAGTGGAAACATGTTTGACAATTATAGCATTTCTAGATTATTTTTCCTACATCAAAGTATAACCCACACTATGTCTACGAAGCCTCTAAATGGAATAAAAGAATAGTATGTTTGTACGAGTGACAAGGCCCTGACTATACCTCAAAAATATAATGTACAAGGAGCAAAAGACACAAGACCCCGATAGGAAGTGGGGCTCACCGGTCAGCTGAGAGGGTGTATGCTAGCAATGATCGATGCCGCCTGCTGTGGAACCACCTGCATCCATTAAAGATGCAACGTCTCCGACAAAAGGGATGTTAGTACATATGGAATAGTGCTAGTATGTAGAGCTAAATACCTTCTCGTGGAATAGAGTAACAACACAAGGAGTGAAACATGAGATCAATGAGAAACCCAAATAATATTAAAAATGCCAAGTTAAGAGTAAGGAAAATCTTCAAGTAAATATTAATACTTTAAGTTAGGAGATCTTTAGTACCGATACACCACCATGCATATGGCATGGAATCCGATCTCCAATCGATCAGCTAAGTCGTCTCACCCCAAAATATGAGGATTGACATCGGAACATAATACCACCATATGCACGGTATGGCATCCGATCTCCGCCTGATCGACTAAGCCGTATCACCATAATGCCATGTGGTTCGACATGGTCTTGCTAGCTATCAGCTCAACCCCAATCAAGGGGAATAATATCATCACAATGCAACGGGAACTTGTCCCTCAATCAGTCCCTATACTGGCACGTGTAGTTTCAGGCATGGGCATTTGTAATCCAGCCTTCCTCAGTAACCTAAAGATACTCCAAAAACATTTATCGTATAAAAAGAATCACATTGATTTCATTTCCTTGCTTTCACTTCATTGGCACTTTTGGCCACAAAAGTAAATCATTATTTTTTTTGGCACGATGGCTGCATCTCATAATTCATACTTTCATTCTTTCATTTGACATGGACTATAAATCATTTAAAGGCACTTATAAATCATCCAAAAAATTATAGTTTCTGTTCATGAATACATAAGGGCTTAGAGCACGTTGGAAACAATTGCAAATAAGAGCATAGTAATTTCAATGGAACCATGGATTGAATTAATCTCCAACCGTTAAATCGATCATATTTGGACTATTTCTCCAAGGGAGGGAATAACACATATGTAAGAGCAATTAAGACATGATTCGAGAAATTAGACATGTGATGTATCCAAACATACGTGATGATTGGCATGATTGTAATGACCCGACCGGTCGTTTTAAGTATTTTAGTCCCGATCCCCTAAATTATGCTTCCTCTATTCTATATTAGGGTTATGTAACTTTCCGGGGTGGTTAGTGTTAGTTTCGGGTGAGTTTCGGAGTGAAATGGGACACATAGTCCCTAAGTTAGAAGGTTAAGTCATAGGAGTTGACCGTAGTTTGACTTGTGTGAACATGAATTCAGAATGGAGTTTTGACGGTTCCAATAGCTCCGTAGGTTGATTTTGGTCTTAGGAACGTGTCTGGATATTGATTCGGAGGTCCGTATGTCATTTCGGCGTAAATTGGCGAAAGTTGGAAGATTTTGGAAAGTTCGACCAGGAGTGGACTTTATTGATATCGGGGTTGGATCCCGATTCTGGAAGTTGGAATAGGTCCGTAATGTCATTTATGACTTGTATGCAAAATTTGGTGTCAATCAAAGTTGTTTTGGTATGAATCGCCGCTAGTTTCGAAATTTGAAAGTTCATAGTTCATAGGCTTAAATTTGGATTGCGATTCATAGAATTTGTGTTGCTTTATGTGATTGTAGTCTCGAGCAGGTCCATTATGTGTTTTGGAACTCGTTGGTATATTCGAACGGGGTCCTGGGGGCCTCGGGTGTGAATCCGATGGAAATCGAATTATTTTTAAACTTGGTATTTTGCTGAAGTGCTGCTGTTCTTGTGTCATCGCACCTGCGGAGGTTCTAGCCGTAGGTGCGGTCACGCAGGTGTGCCTTGGTCATTGCAGAAGCGGAGGAGCCAGCCCAGGCCTGGGTTAGTAAGTATGGACGCCTGAGTGCAGAGGCGCTTCCGCAGGCGCTATCCTTTTCTCTACAGAAGCGGAATTTGATGAGGGGGCCTAGGATAGGACCGCAGGTGCAGTCTCCTTCTCCGCAGAAGCGGGCTCCCAGGTGCGAGCCATGGACCACAGAAGCGGAACTCCTGGACTTAAATGGAATCAGCACCTGCGATGGTTTTTCCGCAGGTGCGGCATTGCAGAAGCGACATAAGAGTCGCAGATGCGAGGATCGCTAGGCAGAAAAGGGGAAATTCGAGGGTTTGATTTCATAATTAATTTTGGGACATTGACAGCTCGGTTTGAGGCCAAATTTTGACGGATTTTCAGAGAGGACTTTGGGATAAGGAATTCTAACTCGTTTTTGATCAATTCCCAGAAATCTATTGATAATTTCATCATTTCATTAATGTTTTGGAGTTTGAAATTGGGAAAAAATGGTAGAAACGCCTTAGGCTAAAATTTTGCATTTTGAAAGGCAAAATAAGGTCGGATTTGGATAATTTTATATGGTTGGACTCGACATTAAATGGGTATTCAGATTTTATAATTTTTGTCGGGTACCGAGACGCGGGCCCGGGTTGACTTTTTGGGTTGATTTTTCAATTCTTTGAAAAGATCGTAATTTCATTGTTTGAATTAGTTTCCTATAGTTATATTTATTGTATGAAATTATTTTGGCTAGATTCGAGCCGTTCCGAGTAGGAAAATCAAGGGAAAGGCCTTCTAGTTGATTGAGTTAGCGTGGTTTGAGGTAAGTGACTTGTCTAACCTTGTGTGGGGGAAACTCCCCTTAGGATTTGGTATTGTTGTGATAATTTTGATATGTGAAAGCCGGGTACACAAGGTGACGAGTGCGTACATGGGCTAAATGTGAAATTTCTGGTTTTTAGCTATGTAGTTCTCTTTCATGCCTTAATTGAGTTACTTTAACATGTTATAGTCCTGATAATTAGTCTAGTTTTGCATGCCTACTTGTCTCATATCTTATTTGCAAATTGTCCTACAGGTTTAGTTGAATCACTTGCTTTCTTTATTCCGTTATTCATTATTTAACTGTTGAATTCTTACTCGAAATTGCTGTTCTTGGAATATCATTTTTTTGAATTTGGTATTGAGATGCAAAGGCCATGGTTCCTATTGAGGCAAAGTTTAAGTTGTGAGACATCATTTTATTGAGTTATTCTCCGGTTGTTATTGTTGAGACTTGCGTACATTGTGGTTGAGCAGTGGGCTCCTTATCGTAAATTTTGTTATTATTTGGTTTTATGGCAAGTTGTGATATTTGGGCACTTGAGGTGCAAATTGTGATACATTATGATGTTGATACGTATGCGGTGGTATAAGGTGTGGGTGTTGAAACGATGCCGTGAGAGAAGGTGGTCTTGATACGCGTGGCTAGTGGAGGAATTACAAGAAGCCATGCGGTATGATAAGGTGGGCTAAAACGCGGGACTCTATTTCGGGAAAATAATTTTTAAAACTAAATGTAAAGGCTCCCACGGTGATATAAGGAATGGTTGTGAGTTATTTTTCTGATTTGCGCCTACGAGGCTATACCTTGGTAGTGGCCCTTGTTGATCTTTCTCTATTTGCTGTAGTTGCTTTTGTTGTTTATTTTCTTAACATGTTAATCCTTGCTTCCATCCATGTTGTATTAACTGTCTTGATTTTGTGTTGTTAATTTCTGTAAATTTCCTTATTGCTTCATTTCCATTGTCTTTATTAGTATATCATTATATTTTTTGCCTTGTTTCATACTATCTCCAGTAGAGCCTTGACATGACCTCGTCATTACTCTACCGGGGTTAGGCTTGGCACTTACTAGGTACCGTTGTGGTGTAATCATACTATGCTTTCGCACATCTTTTTGTGCAGATCTAGGTACTTTCTATCAGTCCCGGCATTAGTGAGCTGAGGTTGCTTTGGAGACTTCAAGTACAGCTGCCTGCGTCTGTAGGCTTTGAAGTCCCCTTCTATCCTGTTTTTCCTTATTTCATTACACTATCTTAGACAGTGACTAAGATTGTTCAAAATTATTACTAGGGCTTGTGACTTATACTTCACCAGGTTTTGGGAATTGTACATTTTGAGTTACATATTTTAGTTATGTAGTTGTTGAAGGTTTGAGCTTTCTAAGTTGTTATTTCAATTTTTCCGCATGTTGATAGGCTTACCTAGTTTTAGAGACTAGGTGCCATCACGAATTCTTACGGAGGGAATTTGGGATTGTGACAAATTGGTATCAGAGCTCTAGGTTCATAGGTGTTTTGAGTCACAAGCAAGTTTAGCAGAGTTTCACGGATTGGTACGGAGAAGTCTGTACTTATCTTCGGTAGGCTATGGAACTGTTAGGAAAAGCTTCACTTATTTGATTCCTTATCGTGCGAAATTGTTGAGTTCGGGATTCTAAAATTCTGTCTTTCTATTCTCTCACAAATGGTGAGGACACGCACAACCGGATCAGATGACTAGACACCTGCACCCCCTGCTAGAGCCGTGAGATGCCGGGGCCGGGGTAGAGGCCGCAGACGTCCACGTGGCGCAGTAAGAGCACCTGCACGAGCTGCTACAGAGGAGCCACCAGTAGCTCTAGCTGGAGAGCAGGCACCTGAGATGCCTATTACTGTCTCAGCACTCCAGGAGACTCTCACCCAGTTTCTGAGCATGTTCGGCACTTTGGCTCAAGCAGGGTTGATACCACTTGCTCCTGCCACATCTCAGGCCGGGGAAGTGGCACAGACTCCCACCGCCCGTACCCCAGAGCAGTGGGTCCAGGTTGATCGGGCCCCAGAGGTCATGCCAGTGTAGCCAGTCGCCCCAGTTTAGCCTGAGGCTAGGGCATCAACTTCTGAGGAGGAGCAGCTCAGGCTCGAGAGGTACAAGAAGTACCACCCTCCTACTTTCAGTCACTTGGCTTCAGAGGATGCCCAAGGTTTTCTTTAGGAGTGCCACTGTATCCTCCGTATTATGGGTGTTGATGAGTCTAGTGGGGTTGCTTTCACTACATTCCAACTTAAGGGGGCGGCTTATCAGTGGTGGTGAGCGTATGAGTTAGGTAGTCCGGCCGAGGCAACTTCACTCACTTGGGCTCAGTTCTCAGATATGTTGTTGAGGGATTTTTTTTCCCTAGAGTCTCAGAGATGCATAGCACGCAGAGTTTGAGCAGTTGCGCCAGGGTTCTATGACCGTGTCAGAGTATGCGGTCCGATTCAGTGATTTGTCCAAGCATGCACTAGTCTTGGTTGCTACTGTTATAGAGTGAGTCCGTCGATTTATCGAGGGGCTCAACCCTGGTATCTGATTTAGCAAGGCCCAAGAATTGGAGATGGACATCACATACAAGCAGGTAGTGGAGATCACTAGGAGAATGAAGGGTATATGGGCCCGGGAGAGAAAGGAGAGGGAGGCCAAGAGGCCTCGAGATTCTGGCACATATAGTGGTGCCCCTGCCCTAGTTGCAGCTCGTCATGGTAGGGGTTATGTGAGCCGCCCTGTTCATTCAGCACTTCCAGCTTCCAATGGTATTCCGGCCACTCCTAGGCCCCAAGCTCCCGATTATGCACCGCCATTGTCTAGTGCACCTCCTGCACAGGGTGCTTTCAGTGGTCAGTCCAGCCAGCCACAGCAGCCACATCCTCCAATAACTTGTTTTGAGTATGGTGACACCCGTCATATAGTGAGGGATTGCCCCGAACTCAGGAGGGATGCACCTCCACCGACTACTCAGGCTCTACATATTCCATCGGGTCCTCAGGCTTAGTCCATGGTCGCCGCACCAGCTGCCATTCCACCTGCACAGCCAACTAGAGGTGGAGATCGGGCAGGTAGAGGTCACCCTAGAGGGGGAGGCTAGGCCAGATATTATGCTCTTCCTGCTAGGATAGAAGCAGTTACATCTGACTCAGTCATCACAAGTATTGTTCTGGTCTGTCATAGAGATGCATCAGTCTTATTTGATCCAAGATCTACTTATTCCTATGTGTCATCATACTTTGCTCCATGTTTGGGTGTATGCTGTGATTCTTTGAGTTCTCTCATTTATGTGTCCACACCTGTGGGAGATTCCCTCAATGCTGACCGTTTGTATCGGTCATGTTTGGTTTTTCTTAGTGGTTTTGAGACCAAAGCCGATTTATTATTGCTCAGTATAGTAGATTTTGATGTTATTTTTTGCATGGATTGGCTATCACCCTATCATGATATTGTTGACTGTCACGCCAAGACCGTGACGCTGGATATGCCAAGATTACCATGGTTAGAGTGGAGAGGTACTTTAGATTATGTTCCTAGCAGGGTGATCTCATTTCTAAAGGCTCATCAGATGGTTGAGAAGGGGTGTGATGTGTATCTAGCATATGTGAGAGATGTCAGTTGATACTCCTACTGTTGAGTTAGTTTCGATACTGATGGATTATCTAGATGTATTTTCAGCGGATCTTTCGGGCATGCTTCCCGACAGGAATATCGACTTTGGTATTGATTTTTTACCGGAGCCTATTTCTATTCCTCCATATCGTATGGCCCCACCAGAGTTGAAGGAGCAGTTGCAGGAGTTGATGAATAAGGGTTTCGTTCGGCACAGTGTATTACCTTGAGGTGCTCCGATCTTGTTTGTAAAGAAGAAGGATGGTTCTACGCGCATATGTATCGATTATCGCCAGTTGAATAGGGTTACAGTGAAGAACATGTATCCATTGCCTTGTATTGATGACTTATTTGATCAGCTACAGGGTGCCAGAGTGTTCTCCAAGATTGGCTTGCATTCAGGCTATCATCAGTTGAAGATTTGGGAGCCAGATATCCCGAAGACTATCTTCAGGACTCGGTATGGTCATTACGAGTTCCTTGTGATGTCCTTTGGGCTGACCAACGCCCCGGCAACATTCATGCACTTGATGTACAATGTATTCTGGCCTTATCTCGCCTCTTTCGTCATTGTCTTTATTGACGACATTTTGGTGTACTCCGGGAGCTGGGAGGATCATGAGCATCACTTGAGGACCGTGGTTCAGACCTTCAGAGAATAGAAGTGATATGCAAAATTTTCAAAGTGTGAATTCTGGCTAGATTCGGTGGCATTTTTGGGTCATGTAGTATCAAGTGAGGGGATCAAGGTGGATTCGAAGAAGGGAAGCAGTGCAAAGTTGGCCCAGACCATCTTCAACTATGGAGATATGAAGTTTTCTTGGTTTGGCGGGGTATTACTGTCGATTTGCAGAGGGTTTCTCATCTATTGCAGCACCTATAACCAGATTGACCCAGAAGGGTGCCCTGTTCAGGTGGAGTGAGGAGTGTGAGAAAAGCTTTCAAAAGCTCAAGACATCTTTGACTACATCCCTAGTGTTGGTATTGCCTTCGGGTTCGGGGTCTTATACTGTGTACTGTGATGCGTCGCGTATTAGTCTTGGTGCCGTGTTGATGCAGGACGCTAGGGTGATTGCCTACGTGTCTAGACAACTGAAGGTGCATGAGAAGTACTATCCTTTCCACGACCTCGAGTTAGCAACTATTGTTCATGCCTTGAAGATCTGGCGGCACCATTTGTACGGTGTCCCTTGTGAGGTCTACACCGACTACTGGAGTCTACAACATATGTTCAAATAGAAAGATCTTAACTTGCGGCAGCGGAGGTGGTTAGAGTTGCTTAAGGACTATGACATCACTATTCTGTACCATCCCGGGAAGGCCGATGTGGTGACCGATGCCTTGAGTCGCAAGGCGGAGAGCTTGGGCAGTTTAGCATATCTACCAGTGGCAAAGAGGCCACTAGCCTTGGATGTTTAGGCCTTGGCCGACCAGTTTGTTAGATTGGATGTTTCGGAGCCGAGCCATGTTTTGGCTTGTGTGGCTTCTTGATCTTCTCTTTATGATCGTATCAGAGTGCGTCAATATGACGACCCCCATCTGCTTGTCCTCAAGGACACAGTTCAGCACAACGATGCCAAGGAGGTCACTATTGGGAATGAGGGTGTGTTACGGATGCGGGGCAGGCTATGTGTGCCCAATTTAGATGGCTTGCATGAGTTGATTCTCCCAAAGGCTCATAATTCGCGGTACTTCATTCATCCGGGTGCCGCAAAGATGTATCAGGACTTGAGGCAGCACTATTAGTGGAGGCGGATAAAGAAAGACATAATGGAATATGTAGCTTGGTGCCTAAACTGTCAACAGGTGAAGTATGAACATCAACGGCCTGGTGGGTTGCTTCATAGGTTAGAGATTCCAGAGTGGAAATGGGAGCGGATCACTATGGATTTTGCTGTTGGGCTCCCACAGACTCCGAGAAAGTTCGATGCAGTATGGGTGATTGTGGATATATTGACCAAGTCATCTCATTTTATTCCAGTGGTGACTACTTATTCTTCAGAGCATCTGGCTCAGGTTTATATTCGCGAGATTGTCAGGCTTCATGGCGTACCGGTATCTATCATCTCTGACCGGGGTACGTAGTTTACATCATGGTTCTGGAGGGCTGTTCATCATGAGTTAGGCACGCGGGTGGAATTGAGTACAACATTTCACCCTCAAACAGACAGACAATCCGAGTGCATTATTCAGATATTGGAGGATATGCTACGTGCGTGTGTGATGGAGTTTGGGGGCTCTTGGGATCAGTTCTTGTCGCTTGCGGAATTTGCCTACAACAACAGTTACCAGTCGAGCATTTAGATGGCTCCATATGAGGCTTTGTATGGTAGACGATGTCAGTCTCAGGTGGGTTGGTTTGAGCTAGTTGAGGCTAGGGTATTGGGTACATACTTGGTTCAGGATGCTTTGGAAGAGGTTAAATTGATTCAAGATCGACTTCGTACAACCCAATTAGCAGAAGAGTTATATGAATCGAAAGGTTCGCAAACATGGTTGGGGAGCAGGTCTTGCTTCAGGTTTCGCCTATGAAGGGTGTTATGAGGTTCGGGAAGAAGGGCAAGTTGAGTCTTAGGTATATCGGACCTTTTGAGATTCTTGAGAGGGTTGGGGAGGTGGCTTACAGACTTGCACTACCACCTAATATAGCTACAGTTCATCAAATATTCCATGTTTCTATGCTTCAGAAGTATCACGGTGATCCGTCTCATGTGTTGGAAGTCAGCTCAGTCCAGTTGGACAAGGATTTATCTTATGTTGAGGAGCGAGTGGCCATTTTGGACAGGCAGGTTCAAAAGTTGAGGATGAAGAACATTGCTTCAGTGAAGGCTTAGTGGAGGGGTCAGCCAGTCGAGGAGGCGATTTGGAAGACCAAGCATGATATGCGTAGCTGTTATCCTCATCTTTTCACCACTTTAGGTATGTCTCTGTACTCGTTCGAGGACGAACATTTATTTTAAGAGAGGGAGGATGTAACGACTCGGCCGGTCATTTTGAGTATTTTAGCCCCGATCCCCTAAATTATGCTTCCTCTATGCTATATTGTGGTTATATAACTTTCCAGGGTGGTTGGTGTTGGTTTTGGGTGAGTTTCAGAGTAAAATGTAACATATAGTCCTTAAGTTGGAAGGTTAAGTCGTAGGAGTTGACCGTAGTTTGACTTGTATGAAGATGACTCTGGAGTGAAGTTTTAACGGTTCTAATAGCTCTGTAGGGTGATTTTGGTCTTAGGAGCGTGCCTGGATGTTGATTTGGAGGTCCGTAGGTCGTTTCGACGTAAATTGGCGAAAGTTGGAAGATTTTAGAAAGTTTGACCGGCAGTGGAACTTATTGATATCGGGGTCAGATCCTGATTCCAGAAGTTGAAATAGGTCCATAATGTCATTTATGACTTGTGTGCAAAATTTTGTGTCAATCGGAGTTGTTTTGGTATGAATCGGCGTTGGTTTAGGAATTTGGAAGATCATAGTTCATAGGCTTGATTTGGGTTGCAATTCATAGAATTTGTGTTGTTTGATGTGATTTGTGGCCTTGCGTAGGTCCGTTATGTGTATTGGAACTTTTTGGTATATATGGACGGGGTCCCGAAGGCCCCGGGTGTGAATCGGATGGAAATCGGATTATTTTTGGACTTGGTGTTTTGCTGAAGTGCTGTTGTTCTGGTGTCATCGCACCTGCAGAGGGTTTGCCGGCAGGTGTGCCTTGGTCATCGCAGAAGCGGCGGAGCCAACCCAGGCCTGGGTTCGCAGGTGCGGATGCCTGAGCGGAGATGCGCTTCCGCATGCGTGGCCCATTTCTCTGTAGAAGCGGAATTTGAGGAGGGGGCCTGGGACAGGACCGCAGGTGCGGTCTCTTTCTCCATAGAAGCGGGCTCACAGGTGCGAGCCATGGACCGCAGTAACAGAACCCCTGGACTTAAGCGGAATCCGCACCTGCGATGGTTTTTCCGCAGGTGCGGCGTCGCAGAAGCGGCACAAGGGCTGCTAGATGCGAGGATCGCTGGGTAGAAAAGGGTAAATTCGAAGGTATGATTTCATAATTCATTTTGGGACTTTAAGAGCTCGGCTTGAAGCAAAATTTTGAGGGATTTTCAGAGAGGACTTTGGGGTAAGGAATTTTAACTCGTTTTTTTACTAATTCCTATGAATTTATTGATAATTTCATCATTTTATTAGTGATTTGGAGTTTGAAATTGGGGAAAAATGGTAAAAACGCCTTAGGCTAAATTTTTGGGTTTTGAAAGGCAAAATGAGGTCGGATTTGGATAATTCTTGAATGGTTGGACTCGATATCGAATGGGTGTTCGGATTTTATTATTTTTGTCGGTTCCAAGACGCGGGCCCGGGTTGACTTTTTGGGTCGATTTTTCAATTCTTTGCAAAGATCATAATTTTATTGTTTGAATTAGTTTCCTATAGTTATATTTATAGTATGAAATTCTTTGGCTAGATTTGAGCCGTTCGGAGTTGGAAAATCGAGGGAAAGACCTTCTAGTTGATTGAGTTAGCATGGTTTGAGGTAAGTGACTTGTCTAACCTTATGTGTGGGAAACTCCCTTTAGCCTTTTGTATTGTTGTGATAATTGTGATATGTAAAAGCCGTAAATGCAAGGTGACGAGTGCGTACACGGGCTAAATGTGAAATTTTCCATTTTTAGCTATGTAGTTCTCTTTCATGCCTTAATTAAGTTACTTTAACATGTTGTAGTTCTCATAATTAGTCTAATTTCGCATACCTACTTGTCTCATCTCTTATTTGCAACTTGTCCTACATGTTTAGTTGATTTACTTGCTTTCTTTTATTCCGTATTCATTTTTTAACTGTTGAATTCTTACTCGAAATTGCTATTCTTGGAATATCATGTTGAATTTGGTATTGAGCTGCAAAGGCCGTGGTTCCTATTGAGGCAAGGTGTAAGTTGTGAGACATCATTTTATTGAGTTACTCTCCGATTTTTATTGTTGAGACTTGTGTACATTGTGGTTGAGCCGTAGGCTCCTTATTGTAAAATTTTGTTATTGTTTTGTTTTCTAGAAGTTGTGATATCTGGGCACTTGAGGTGCGAATTGTGATACGTTGTGATATTGATACACATGCGAGGTATAAGGTCTGGGTGTTGAAACGCATGCGGTGAGATAAGGTTAGGGTGTTGAAACACATGCGGTGAGATAAGTTGGGATTGATACGCGTGGCTAGTAGGGGAACTACTAGAAGCCATGCGGAGATAAGGTGGGCTAAAACGCGCGATGCTATTTCGGAATTTTTTTTTTTAAAAATAAATGTAAAGACTCCCGCGGTGATATAAGGAAATGTTGTGAGTTAATTTTATGACTTGGGAATACGAGGCCGTACCTCGATAGTGGCCCTTGTTGATCTTTCTCTATTTGCTGTAGTTGCTTTGGTTGTTTGTTTTCTTAACTTGTTAATCCTTGCTTCCTTCCGTGTTGTATTAATTGTCTTAATTCTGTGTTGTTAATTTTCGTAAATTTCCTTATTGCTTCATTTCCATTGTCTTTATTAGTATATCATTATATTTTTCGCCTTGTTTCTTATTATCTTTAGTACGGCCTTACATGACCTCGTCCTACTAGGTGCCATTGTGGTGTAATGATACTACGCTTCTGCACATCCTTTTGTGCAGATCCAGGTACTTCCTATCAGTCCCGGCATTAGTGAGCTGAGGTTTCTTTGGAGGCTTCAAGGTACACCTGCCCGCGTCCGCAGGCCCCAGAGTCCCCTTTTATCCTGTTTTTCCTTATCTCATTACACTATCTTAGACAGTGATGTACAAGATTTTTAAGAATTGCTACTAGAGCTTATGACTTATACTTCACCAGGTTTTGGGGATTGTACATTTTGAGTTACAGATTTTATTTATGCAGTTGTTGAAGTTTTGAGATTTTTAAGTTGTTATTTCAATTTTTCCGCATGTTGATAGGCTTACCTAGTTTTAGAGACTTGGTGCCGTCACGACTTCCTATGGAGGGAATTTGGGGTCGTGACAATGATAAGGATGGAAGCTTGGAAAACCCGTACTTAGAATTTATTAGAAACTCATGGAACCCGATTCTAGAAGAAGAGTTTAGCCAACTTACCTCGATAAGATTTCATTAGGATTTCTATAACATTTCAAGACTCCTAGTGCTTCCAATCTATAGAGACATAACAAAATTGAGCCATAATTCGGAAGGGGTTGGTAGGTTCAGCTCATTTAGGCATTTCATCAAACACTAGGTGTGCAAATTCGATTACAAGGTCCTATGATGGGAATCCTTCATCTCACAACTAATTCCCAAGTCTATAATTCACCCACATCAGTTCAAAACTCCCATACCACCATCATTCGCACATGCCTGCACAAATGACTAACTTTCAACCCAAGAATCATGCCTCCCGTTATCCATATTCAGCCCAATTTCGAAATTGAGAGCTAGACAGTAGAACCTTACCTCTTAGAAGGAGACCTCGTGAGCTTTCCTTGTTGAATTTCCAAGGCTTGAGCAAGAAATGATTAGTAAGACGGTGGAAGCTCCTTGTTCCCTCTCTAATACACTTCTCCTCTCTCTACAGTAGGTTTTTGCTTTCAAAACGAGCCCCAATGGCTTTTTATCAAAATAGAGTCGGGTTATAAAAACAAAAAATGGACCCTCTGAACTTAGCTCTGCGATCGTAGAGTGCACCGCATATCAGGTCTACTGTCCGCGAGAGAGACCGCAAAATCCACCTCCAAAAAGGGCTATATTACCAAAAAGGCCTTTCTGTATAAACTGTATAAGAGTGAACACAACTTATAGAGAGTAAACTCCTAACATTCCTTTAAAACAAACAATATGGTTACATAGACAAGTGAGGGTATTTCTTCTTCATATCTTCCTCGGCCTCCCAGGTGGCCTCTTCAATTTGTTGATTTCGCCATACTACTTTCATGAAGGCAATCTCCTTATTCCTCAACTTTCGACTTGCCTATCAAGAATGGAAACTGGAATCTCCTCATAAGTCATTCTTTCATTAACCTTAATGGTCTCTACCGGGACAATGAGCGAAGGGTCTCCAACCACCTTCTTCAACACGGACACATGAAACACCGAGTGTACTAAGGACATCTCTGGAGGTAGCTCTAGCCTATAAGCTACTTGACTAATCCTCTGAATGATTCTGTATGGTCCGATATACCTAGGACTCAATTTGCTTTTCTTCCCAAATCGCATTATACCCTTAATGGGAGAAACCTTCAAGAACACCCAATCATCCTCTTTGAACTCCAAGTCTCTATGACGCACATCCGAATAGGACTTCTGGCGACTCTAAGCAGTCTTCAGCTATTCCTTAATGATTTTGACCTTCTCCGTAGCCTGATGCACGAGGTCTGGCCCTATCAATTCTGCTTCCCCAAGTTCGAACCAACCCGTAGGAGATCTACACCTCCTACCATATAAAGTTTCGAACGGTGCCATCTAAATGCTAGCGTGATAACTGTTGTTGTAGGCAAATTCTATAAGCGGTAAATGATCATCCCAGCTACCCTTGAAGTCAAGAACACAAGCACGCAATATATACTCAAGTGTCTGAATAGTCCGCTCTGCTTGTCCGTCGGTCTGTGGATGGAAGGCTGTACTAAATTCACCTGAGTACCCAAACCTTGCTGAAATTTCTTTCAAAAATTAGCTTTGAAATGTGCCCCTTGATCTGAGATTATAGAGACTGGAGTGCCATGCAACCTAACTATTTTCTTGATATACAACCAAGCATACTGTTTTGCTGTGTCGGTAGCCTTAACAAGCAAGAAGTGCGCTGATTTCATGAGTCGATCCACAATCACCCAACGCGATGTGCGAGGTAGACCTACCACAAAGTCAATATTGATCATCTCCCATTTCCACATTGGAATCTCTATATTCTGTGCCAACCCACCTGGCCTTTGGTGCTCAGCCTTCAGTTGCTGACCGTTTAGACATCTTGCCACAAATTCTGCTACATCCCTCTTCATGTCATTCCACCAGTAGACCTCCTTGAGATTATGGTACATTTTTTAGAGCCTGGTACACAGAATACTTGGAACTATGAGCTTCGGTCATGATTCTTCTCCGGAGACCATCCATATTTGGAACACATAATCGCCCTTGGTACCTTAGTGTACCATCATTCGAGCCAAGAGAAAAAGCAATGGTTTTGTGTTTATGAATCCCCTCCTTCAATTGCACCAACAACAGATCATCATATTGTTTCTCCTTGACCTCTACTACAGGTAATGATTGGGCCCTATTTTGCACAATCACCCCACCTTCACTAGAGTTCGTAACTCCCAAACTAGCCAGCCAGTGAACTTCCTTGGCCAATGGTATTTGATATGTCTCCAAGTGAGCCAAGCTACTCATAGATTTCCGGCTAAGAGCATCCCCTACAACATTAGCCTTCCCTGGATGATATAAAATATTGATGTCGTAGTCCTCGAATAACTCAAGCCATCTCATTTTCCTCAAATTCAATTCCTTTTGCTTGAAAATATACTGAAGACTCTTATGGTCCGTGACTATGTCCATATATACCTCATACAAATAATGACGCCAAATCTTCAATGCAAATACAACAGCCGCAAGCTCTAAGTCATGTGTTGGATAGTTCTTCTCATGATTCTTGAGTTGCCTAGAAGCATAAGATATCACCTTGCAATGTTACATCAAACACAACCATGTCCAATCCTTGAAGCATCACAATATACCACAAACCCATCCGTCCCTTTCGGTAAGGTCAACAACGATGCCGTAGTCAATCTTGACTTCATCGTGCACAAGCATTTTTTCATTGGAACTTAACTTCTTTTTGCGTCAATTTAGTCAATGGAGAGTCAAGAGTAGAGAACCCTCCACAAACCTCATGTAATGTCACGACCCAAAACCTGCTATAGGCCGTAATGGCGCCCAACCTTGTTGTTAGGCAAGCCAATGGTGAACTATCACGTTAATTATTAGTTTTATTACTTTCGAAATCATAAATTTTTATTAGATAAAGAAATTTATGCATTAAAAGTAATGGATACATACAATTTAAATAAAACATGAAGCGGAAGTGTGTTAGTATTAAACAAAACTACAAACAAATTCTAGAACATCCCAAAACCTGGTGTCACAAGTGCATGAACATCTACTAGGAAGTACAATATAATACAACATTTGTCTGGAATACAAGGTAGACAAGATAAACTAAATAATAATGATGGAGACTATGTGTGCTACAAAACGTGGCATGGAATACAGCTCACCATAAAATCCCTCAGCAGCTACGCCTATGAACCAAATGACCAACAGATATACTTGCACAATCAGTGCAGAATTGTAGCATGAGTACGTAAATCAACGCGTACCTAGTAAGTAGCTACCCTAACCCCGTAGAAGTAGTGATGAGGGGTCGACATTGACTCTTACTAGTGGTCCAATAAATCCAAAGAAATAAAATAATTAGGTATGAAACATGGTAAGTTAACAGTAAAACAAGTATAGGTACCTAATCCGATCCCCAACTGAACAGTAACCACAAAATCCTTAAATATCGGATACTACATCAAGTGAAATGCATAATGGTCAACACCAGACAACATATCATGTCTCAAGCTAGGGAAAACTCGTGGGTAAACTAATTTCTTATTACACACGATTCTGCCGAGGCAAGCGGCCCAATCCCATAAGAGTGTTTCATAGAACTACCGAGGCGAAAGACTCGAACCCGTAGGAGTGTGTTACAATATCCTGCCGAAGCGAATGGCCCGATCCCATGTGAGTGTATTACATCATACTTCCGAGGCATATAACCCGATCCCATAAGAGTGTATTACATCGTACAGCCGAGGCGAACGGCTCGATCCTATAAGAGTACTGCTGAGACGTTCATCCCGATCCCATTAGAACATGAAAGCTTTTATGGGTCCTTGACCCTACCCAAAAATGTACGTGTGAGTTATAAATTCAAGAAAACCTTTCGATGAATACACACAATGCTGGAGAAATCAGTAAGGAAGTACAATTTCTGCGGCTAATCAAGTAGCTCGTCAAGTATCTAAAATAGCCTGTCCATTGCTCTATGCGATTCTAGTCTCGGGTCATAATATGAATTACATCTTTTAAACATACAAGAATAACTCAAATAGCACAATTAAAGCTTCCCGTGAGTCTAAGTCTACCTAGACATAATCAGGAATTCTAGCATAAGTATGGATACTCGTTACCTCATATGTGCGTAGCCTCTATAACATGTGCACATAACAAATGTAACACCTACGGGTTAATTTCCCTCACAAGGTTAGACAGGAGACTTACCTCACTCTGAAGTTCCATAACCGGCTCCAACGCTCCTGTAACACCTCAAACCTATGCCCATCAATCCGAAACTAGTCAGACAATGTGCAAATCAATAAAAATATAGACAATGTGCAAGTCA
The DNA here is from genome assembly GCA_002018475.1 of Nicotiana obtusifolia. Classification (NCBI taxonomy): domain Eukaryota; kingdom Viridiplantae; phylum Streptophyta; class Magnoliopsida; order Solanales; family Solanaceae; genus Nicotiana; species Nicotiana obtusifolia. Next base: position 80,981 of record MCJB01032545.1, on the reverse strand, counting down.
ATAAAAATATACTCCAATACTCATAATTTAACAATTTATAACAATTTCCAACTGCGCTAAAAAAGCCAACAAAGTCAACCCTAAAGCCCATGTTCCCGGATTCCAAAAATTTTCAAAGATAATCATTACCAATAACACCACGAACTCAAATATATAATTTATTCCTATTTTCATGTCTGCTCATAATCCAAAATTACCATTTCTAGGTTTTCTTCTAAAATCCCACGATTTCTAGCAATTTTCATGTTAAAATCCATGTATAATTTATGTATTTAACTCATAATGGATAGAAATCACTTACCATATGATACATGATGAAAATGGCACTCCAAAATCGCCCCTAAGGTCGGCTTTAATGAGAAAAATAAGATGAAATGAGCCAAAACCCAATTTGAACCTTTTATACACTGCCTAGGCGACCTTCTTCGCGTGCCGCGTTCGCAAAGCACAATAAAATTCAGCTTCACCAAGCTGCCTCATTGCGAATGCGGCCACGCCTCCGCAAACGCGAAGGCCAAGACCCCAGTCCCAGATTCTACATTGCAAACGCGGACCTGGCATAGCGAAGGTAGATTACTGCTGCCCAAACTAATGCGATGTGACACCATTACCGCGAACACGAATAGCAAACAATCTCCAAATCAAATCCTTCTATGCGAACGCGAGCTTCCATCCGCATTCGCGAAGAACAAAAATAGATCCAGCAACCAACAGTATCAAAACACTCCCTCTTTGTTCGAAACACAACCAAGGCCCCCGGGACCCCCTCTAATCACACCAACAAGTCCCGATACCTTTATCTTATCCAAAGGCTCGAAACGCCACGAATAACATCAAAATCCCAAATTGACGACCAAAATCCTTCTTATCTTTCAAACATTCAAACTCCTCCGACGCATCTGAATCATACTTAAACATTCCAAAACGACGGCAAACTTCACATACGAGTCATAAATCACAATGCGAACCTATTCAAGGCTCATAATCCGCAACGGACATCGATAACGCCAAAGTCCACTTTAAATCAAACTTAAGAAATTCTAAAACTTTCAAAATACCAACTTTCCATAATAAGCGCCAAAATGCTCCCCAGACCATCCGATACTCACCCGAACATACACCCAAGTCCAAAATCATCATTCAAACCTATTGGAACCTTCAAATCCCGATTCCTAGGTCGTTTACTCAAAAGTCAAACCTTAGTGAAATATTTCAACTTAAAGCTTCCGAATTGAGAATTATTCTTCCAAATGAACTCCGAACTCCTCAAAAATCGAGACCAACAACACGTGCAAGTCATAGTACATGAACTGAAGCTACTCAAGGCCTCAATCTGCTGAACAACGCACTATAACTCAAAATGACCAGTCGAGTCATTACATTCTCCCCTACTTAAAGATAGCTTTTTCCTCGAACGTGCCAAGAACTGTTCCTGAGTTGCCCAAAGTCACTGTTTAATGCCTCGTGAACTGCCTGTGCCACCACAACCCACATGAGCACATTAGCTCAAGCCATACTGAAGATCCTCCCTGCTACCTTTATCTACAAGCCTTAGAACCAAATTCCAACATCTAGAATTTTCTACCAGGTCAGATTCTAACATACGAACACCATATCAACCTCAATACGCTGAACCAAAACATGATCATGCACCCATGCTGAAATTACACAATGCACCGCATAACTCATTTGCCCATAGTAACCTTCTCCAAGAACAACAACTACAAATTTATGAATCTGATGACCGTAATATACCTCATAACACATAAAAGTCATGCTCCGCCTCTCACGATACTGCAATAAAGAAATAGATGCACAAAAACTCATAGCCACCTGCCAAATCAACAACTCATGGAGTCTCTCGGCAAGAACCATTGCCTCAACCCGAACTGGATAGTGACATTTTTTTCCTCTAATATACATTATATAAGTTCGATTGCAATGGTGAAACCTAGTTCAAATGTGTTAGAGAGAGAGGGTCTGGCGACAAAAGGCGACTGGGAGATGACTAGAGAGAGAAAGCTCTCGCGAGCTCTAATGGTGACACCGGCCGACGCGTCACCGGCTGGGGAACCTCCCTCCACCACCTCTCAACCTCCCACCACAACCCCCAACAACCCACAACCATTAAATTACTCTCACATCCTCAAACCTGTGACACTGAACTCTGTGACACCTGCGAACCCTAGCTCGAGTTCAATCGAACCAATTCCTTTCAAGAAAGCAACTTTCATACATGGACAACCTATTGTCAAATTCACAGTAGTAGAAGTCAATCACATGAACATAATTGAAGGGCTGCAGTATGCTGTTCTGGGCAAGTTCTCATATGGCTGGCCAGACATCCAAGAACTACGAAGAATCATTCCAATACAGCGCGGAATCAAAGGTGAATGTAACATAGGTTTCTTTCGAGATAAGCATGTCCTAATTAGATTAACACTGTAGGAAGATTTTATCAAGATTACATCGAAAAGCAATTAGTATCTCAAAGCTAAGGATGGCTATGAGTACCAAATGCGTCAGTTAATTTATGATGCTAAATTTAAGCTTGGAGAAGAAATGCCAATGGCAATGGCATGGATATCATTTCCACAGCTACTGCCTACTTACTTTGTAAAAGAATGTATGTTCTCTCTGGCATCTGCAGTTGGTAAGCCACTACACCTTAACATGGCAACTATTAACAAAACAAGGCCTAGTTGTGCTAGAGTAAATGTTTTGGTTGATCTTTTAGCTGAATTGCCAAAGAAAATCAGAATGGACATTGAAAATGAAGCTACAGGAGAAGTCAGAATAGAGTGGGTCAAAATCCAGTATTATTACATTCCTAAGTATTGCAAGCAGTGCAGACTACAAGGACATGACATAGCTGAGTGCTGGAAATTGCACCCAGAGCTGCTACATACAGACTTAGTTGAACAACAGGAAGCTAGAAGCAATGGAGTGGAAAGTAGGAAGCAGCAGGGAAAGGAGACTACACCTCTGATGATCCTTTCAAGTGGCAAAGTTGTTGGCAATGCAGGCTCTCAATGGAAGAAGGTCAAGGATAATAGAGTCCAAAACCAAGCTAAGCCCAAAGATAGGCAAGCCACAACTGGAGTGGAATTGATACCAGCTGGCATGGCCACTCAGCAACTCTAAACTTCCAACAAATTTGCTATGTTGGAATTGGAAAACGGCAATGCTAATACAGACAGTCAAATGGAGTTGACTGCAGAAGCTTTTGACTAAAAGAACTCCCTTGCTCTCACAAGTGCAGCAACACCCCTGCAACTAGTAGAAGAACCTTCCTGCTCTGCAGCAGCTGCCCTCATTCCAAGCACACCAGCAGCCAAAATCTTAAAAGGAAGTGCCAATAAGCAAATAGCAGAAGCAGAGAAGTTGATGCACCCAACAGACCAAATGCTAAGTCCCAAATCTGCTGAAAAGAACAACATTGGAAAAATTGCAGAGAAAGAAACTCAATCACAAGCAGAGAAAAGCAAAGAAGCCACAAAGGAATCCACTTCCCAGTGGTTGCAGAAAAACTTCAATACAAAGGCGGTTACAACCAACACCTCTCATCAAGATATCCCATCACAAGATACTCTAGTAGAGAGGGCAATGACCAAGACAATAAAGAAAAAAATAGCAGATGCAAAGTCAGGAAAGATGCTTGAAAGGCCACAAGGAAGTCCAGGAAGACTATGGGCTAATCAAATTGAAGAGGACTCAGAGGAAGGTGAAATTCCACGAGAAATGCAAAGTGAGGAAGAAGCAGCTGATGAGAAAATAGAGGAGGATGACCAAAGTGAACATGGTCATACCAATGTCACTGCCACAACAAAAAAAACAACAGCGGAAATAAAAACAATCAACTGATGTTGACAAATACCAGCCAAGGAGAAACCAGCACTGCATCCCATGAAGCAGAAACCAAAGAGACAGTAGAGGCACACCTAGAAGAGAAAACATAAACAACTCAGAAAAAGAAGGAAGCTCAAGGAAAAGTTGAAGAATTGGCTGCACTAGACTTAACTTCTCCAAGCTCAAGGGAGGAAAAACAAACAACAATAGCCAAAGTAAAGAATCTCAGCATCCCAGCAGCAGCAAGAGATGAAATAGATCACCATGAGAATCTAGGCAAACATCTAGACGAGGAGTCCACTGCTCAGAATTTCCTAAAAGTTTCTAAACAAGGAGACCTCTCTCCAACACAGATAGCTAAGGTGAAATCAACAACTAAAGGCAGGAAGAAGCAAAGCAAAGAGCACAACAATTCCTCTGCAACATGGGTCCAAACAAGAAGAGCTCTAACACACCCCAACAATCTATAATGGATGCAATCATATGGAATATAAGGTCTGTGAATACAATGCAAGCTTTTGAAAGGCTCATCACACTCCACAAAAAACATCATTTTGAATTCATTGGCATTCTAGAACCAATGCAACAGCAAGAAAATGGAAAGATACAGAAGGAAGATTGGTTTATCTCAAGCTGTGGTTAATGTTTCCAATAAAATCTGGGAATTCATATAAGACACATATGAAGTCACAGTATTATATGACATGGTACATCAGCTAACTCTGAGGCTACTTCATACAGAAAGTCATGTGGAACTCATCCTCACACTAGTATATGCTAAGTGTAACCAGAGAGAATAGAACTGTGAGATTCAATATATGCTATGGCATAAGACATGACAGTTCAATGGCTGGTAGGGGGTGATTTCAATGTAATATGGGATGAAGAAGAGAAATTTGGAGGCCTTCCAGTGCCAATCAATGAAGTAGATGACTTCAGACACTGCATCAATACTTGCAACTTAACTGATCTTGGCTTCAAAGGCAGCATCTTTACATGGTGGAATGGTAGAGCAGAGGAAGATTGGATTTTCAAAAGATTAGATAGATGCCTTTTCAACATAGAATTCCAGCAAACTTTCCCAAGGCTAGAGGTTACTCACCTATCTAAGATAGGCTCAAATCACAGTCCTCTCCTATTAAAGTGTGACATTGAAGCAATGCCAATCAAGAAGCCATTCAAATTTCTCAACTTCTGGACCAAGCATGAATCATTTAAATCAGTAGTAAGAGAATTGGCTAGCAGACTTTTATGGTGATCCCTTCATCCTCTTCAATCATAAGCTCAAAAAGCTCAAAAAAGCTCTGTCACTGAGGAGCAAAGCAACTTTTGGAGACATATTCCAAAACATTGCAAGCATGGAGGAAGTGGTTCTTGTTCATGAAAAGCAATTTGAGGAAAGACCTACACAGTAGAACAGAGAAAGACTACAAAAGGTCCAAGCACTACTAATCGGGCACCTAGCAAAAGAGGAAGAGTTCTGGAAACAAAAAGTAGGCATGGCATGGTTCAAGGATGGAGACAGAAACACCAAATATTTCCATGCTCAAGTAAATGGTAAAAGAAAAAGGCTCCAAATAAGGAGAATCCAAAACAACACAGGCAGCTGGATTGAGGAAGAGGAATAAATTGCAACTGAAGCTGTCAATTTCTATACAGAACAGTTCACAGAGACTGCAACACCAACTGACTTCAGCATACTTGATAACATCCCTCAATTGATAAGCATGGAGCAAAATGTAGAACTGATCAGGCAGCCCACAAGAGAAGAAACGAAGCAAGTTTTTTTCAATTTAAATGGTGACAGTGCAGGGGGGCCAGATGGCTTCACAGGTGCCTTCTACCAAGCATGTTGGGACATAATAGGGGAAGACATACACAATATAGCTATAGCATTCTTCTCAGGAAAACTGCTACCAAAATGTGTTACACACACAAACCTGGTACTGCTACCCAAAAAGAAGGAAGTGGCAACCTTTTCAGACATGAGGCCCATTAGCTTAAGCAATTTTATCAACAAAATCTTTTCAAGAATCATTCATGAAAGGATGGTGGAGCTGCTGCCTAATATAATCTCCCAAGATCAAGCTGGCTTTGTTAAAGGCAGGACCATTGTTGAAAATGTTCTCCTAACTCAAGAAATCATCACAGATATCAGAATCAAAACAAAAGTTGGGCCAAATGTGGTGATTAAGCTTGACATGACAAAAGCCTTTGACAAACTATCCTGGCTGTTCTTGACAAACACTTTGAGTAAAACGGGGTTATGTGAGACCTTTATTGGCATGGTCTTTGACATCATTGGAAACAACTGGTACTCAGTTATCATAAATGGCCAGCCACATGGATTCTTCAAATCATCAAGAGGAGTCAAGCAAGGAGATCCACTATCACCTGCTCTATTTATTCTTGCTGCTGAAGCCATCTAAAGAGGTCTAAATGCTCTGAACTTAAACCTATACTTCTGTGGTTATGGACTGCCCAAGTGGAGCCCAAAGATAAACCATCTAGCATATGCAGATGACACAATCATCTTCTCTTCCTCTGATGCCACCTCCCTACAACTGATAATGGAAACTTTAACTGCATATGAGACAGCATCAGGACAGAGGATCAACAAAAGCAAATCTGCTGTGTATATGCACCATCCAGCCAGCCTTGAGGTGGTTACAAAAGTGGAAAGCATCACAGGTATAAGAAGGCAGGAATTCCCCTTCACATACCTAGGGTGTCCCATTTTTTACTCCAGAAGGAAGATGACACACTATCAAGAACTCTTCAACAAGGTTTTAAACAAATTGCAATCCTGGAAAGGAAAGCTACTCTCAGTAGGAGGTAGGGCAATACTGATCTCACATGTCCTTCAGAGCATGCCTATACACATTCTCTCTGCTATCAACCCTTCCCAATAATGTCATCAATAAGCTACACAAGCTCTTTGCACAATTCTTCTAGAGTAACACTGTAGGAGGTAACAGCAGGCACTGGGCTTCATGGAACACTCTATGTATCCCCTGCATGATGTGTCTAAAGCCTTGTTCTGCAAGCTGTGGTGGAACTTTAGAACTTAGACAAGACACTGGAGTGCATTAATGAGCCAAAAATACTGCAAGAAGTTAAATGCAGTCATAGTTCCATGGAAAAAGGGATCACACATATGGAGAAAAATGCTAGAATGCAGGGACATCATTGAGCACCAAATCATTTGGCACCCAAAAATGGGTTCCTCACTTTTTGGTTTGATAACTGGACAGGAGTAGGAGCATAGTACTTCACTGTGCCAAATGATTTTGCAATTGATGAAACCATACATAATGTGTATGATGTTCTGCAAAATGATGGACACTAGAATCTGGGCAAACTATTAGAGATCCTGCCCCAAGAACTTGCACTGCACATAGTAGAAACTGGTAAGCCACCAAATAAGGAGAACAACATAGATGTATCATATTGGATGCTAGAACCTCAAGGCCATTTTAGTGTCAAAACTGCTTGGAGTACCTTAGAAAGAGAGATGAACCTAAAAGAGCTTTCTAAATGATTTGGCTGCAAGGACTACCATTTAAGATTGCATTCTTCATGTAGAAAGTGTGGAAGGCTAAACTGCCTTTAGATGATTTCATGAAGAGACTGGGATATCAAATGCCATCAAAATGCTAGTGCTGCACAGAACCAAAGGAAGAAACCATGGTGTACCTCTTCTACACGTCCAACACTGCAACCAAAGTGTGACAATATTTCCTCTCAAGAGCAGGAATAACATAGGAGGGCTTATCTTTTTATCAAGCAATAATAAAATGCTGTACAGCACAAACAGTTCCCAGGCTTAAACTAGTGTTGCAAGCTGTCCCATCCTGCATTGTGTGGGAACTTTGGAAAAGAAGAAACAACTGTAAATATAGAGAAACAGTCACTGCCAGCAGAGTCATTTATCAGATTTCCACAACATTACAGGCACTAGTCCAAACTAGAAAGCCAGGAATCAAGGTCCCTCACAAATGGCAAGACCTTCTGCACATGATGGAAAACTACATCCCAAGATTGAAATATAATAAAGTAATCTGGGAATTCCCAATGGCAGGATGGATTAAGGTCAGATTCGAAACCGCAGGGAGTTGTTGAATTTTAAGGGTCGTTTTGCGGTCCATTATGCGATCGCATAATAGTTTGTCCACATTTTCGTCGCAGATTTGGCTTGATTCTACGGCCTCCATAAGTGGTCTGCAGACCGCAAACCGATCGCAGACCTGTCTAGATCTTCCCAGTTTTTGGGAATCACTTTTGTGGTCCATTATGCGGACCACATACCTGTTCTACGGTCAGTTTTGCGATCGCAGACATGAGTTTCGTGGGTCCATTTTTCTATTTTTATAAGCTGATCCTATTTTGATAAATAGACTTTGGGGCTTATTTTGGGGAAATTCTGATGATTTTAGGGAGAGGTGAAAGCATTTAGAGAGAGAGAAGGAGGAAAGATAGCATTCTAATCATCCAATGTTGGACCAATCTTCAAGAATCAAGAAGCCATTCACTAGACCATCATCTACTCTGATAAGACCTTGTCCTAAAATCTTCATGTAATTGTTATAGGTTTAATTAGGTTATGGAGTTGGAATTAGGCCATGCATGTATCAATATCTTGTAGTATGTGAGGTTAACGAACTAGTCTGGGTAGTTTCTTGTTGAAATTGGTTGAGGGAGGAAGGGATCACCATTGTAGAGCTTTATAGTCTATTTCGCATACTAGGTGTTTGGAAAAATTTCTAAGAGAGTTACACTATGTGAATCCTTCTAATTATTATCCGATTTTCGCTATCTTCCTATAGATTGTTATTGCTAGAAGTGTTGGGACTTTGTAGTAACTTAAGGAAAGCTCAAACTAGGTATGTTGGCTAAACTACTCTCTTAGAATCGAATTCCATAATGTTCCCGTAAGTTTCAAGTATGGGTGGCCCAAGTTCGTAATTCCTATGTTCCAGATTATTCCTTATAAACTTGACTATTCTGAATGAGCTTAAGTCTTGATTGAAAATGTCTTGCTGTTGATAATCTTTAATGATGCTTGAAAATGAAATAAGAGTATTGATGATATGAGGTGTGGCCACCGTGCTAAGAATGAAAGTTATACTTGTGGCTAGTGGTGACTATGAAAGAAGATAACGTGTGAAGATTATGAAATGAGATTTGATTCAATTGTTCCAAAATTATTTCAAAAAAAGAATTGCCTAAAAGCTTATATACTCAAGTCATGCCCATATGTGGCTGTTTTAACTAATTCTACGCTTGTAAGTATTTTCAATGTGTTTTGCATCCTTACCTATTCGTAAGAGGAAATTGTGTATTGCCCTCTTTGGGGAAAAGTATTTCAAGAATAAATGGTGTGCTACTTGTTTATGATTTTAACTTGCACTTCAATTGCCAATTATTTTACTCCATTTCTCGGAAAGAAATCTATTGTATTTATAGCCTTCATTTCTAATGAACTTCAAGTTGTGATTTCCGGAATACTATATATGTGGATATTTATGATTACGATCCATGGAAGGAAAGATATGAAAGTGTGAAATTTGAAATACAGCCACTGTGCCTTGAATAAAGAATCTCGTGAATGGCCAAAAGAGCCAAGGATATATTGTTGTCGTGATTGGTTGAAAATACTAGTGGAGATTTATACAATGTGAAAGATGATGAGGTAAATATATTTGTGCTTTTGTTTCCCTTGTGTGTAAACCAAAAATATTTTTGGGAGTATCATTAGTAAACCGAGGAAGAGTGGGTCATAAGGCCCATACCCGAAACTACACGTGCTGCTGTAGGAGTGGATTGTGATTATTCCCCTTAATTGGAATGAGATTATTCCCCATAATTGGGATGAGATTGAAAATAGCTATGATTTGTAAAAGTCAACCCACACGACATATGTGGGAAGGCGGCCTAGCTAATAGGGTGGAGATTGGACGCCATGTTGCGCACATGGTGGTACTACTCTTGGTAACACCTTTCTTTCACACCACATGTCAAACCACATTGTTCGTAGGGAGATGGCCTAGCCAATCGGGCATGACTGGACTCCGTTCTAAAAAGACGGTGGTATATCATTGCTAATGATCTCCCAACCAAAATATATATTATTTTCGCATTTTGAAAATCATTATGTTTTAACTGGGCATTTGGATATTGTTGATTGTGACTTGTTGTTTCTATGTTTTTTCCCTTTCTTATATTGGAATTCTATTTTGAAAGAGGACATTTATCTTTACATACTAGTACTATTCCATATGTACTAACGTCCCTTTTGCCGGGGCGCTGCATCTTCAATGGATGCAGGTGGTTCATCAGCGGGCAACCTTGGTCCTTGTTAGCAGTTACTCCCCTATTCAGCAGGTTTTGGTGAGCCCTACTCTATTCCGAGCCTAATGTCATTTGATGTTGCACTGTGTATTTTGAGGTATAGCCGGGGCCTTGTTGCCGGCACTTCCATACTACTCTTCTGTTATACGTAGAGGCTCCGTAGACAGGTCGTGGGTGGTGTTTGATGTGGGAAATTAAACTAGAAATGTTGGTATTTGGTAAACATGTTTTTCATTATATCTATAAACTTGTAAGATCTTTGAAATTGTGAATGAATCTGCTAATGGAAATGATATTGGAGTTGTTAATGAAATCTTTTCAGTGTTTGATTAATGGAGTGCATCTCCTCTTTATTCATGGATGAGTTTAGGTAGAAGGATATCTAATAGGCTTGCTCGGCCGGGTTTACTCGGTTGAGTGCTGGTCGCGCTCCTGGGGCTCGGAGCGTGACAATGATATATTTGTAATTACATAATATTAAATTATTAATTTCAACGCTATTAATACTTAATTATTTTTTTGTAAAATAGGTATTATTGCTTGCAAATTTTTTCAAAACATTCATTGCAAATTGTTAAGTATAAATAAATTAATTTTAAAAGGAAGGGTCAAAATTGACCATCAACAACTACCCCTCTTTGACTGGAGACGATAAAGATTTTTCGGACAAAGAAATTGAATCAAGATCAATTTTGTCCCGGATTTTAGGCATACATTGCAGGAATAGCATGTGTATTAAGGAAGATTATGAGTTGTAGAATTAGGATTAAGGAAGACTCTGGGAGGATTTTTGGGGAGTAGAGACCGAATTCTGGCTTTGAATTGCTTACATACCTCGGGCTTAATGAGGATCAGGCCTCATGTAGTTTTGGAGTGAAGATTTTGGGAAGGCGATGCTTGCAAGAATTGCCCCAGTATCGTATTATGACGATACTGCGAGACGGAAGATTTGGTACTCATGATAGCTTCTGAATTGCGGCTTGATTTGAAAGATTTAAAGAATTAGAGTTCTACTGATCATTTTTTAGTTTGAGCTCGATCCTTGGCACGCTTATGAGTTTGTTGTCCCTCATAGCGTTGTTACTTGGTTTGCTGCTTAGAAAGAGTTCCACATTGCGATATTTGTTCCTGCGAAAAACGAAATACACACATACCCATGTATTGCAATGCAGAATATGTTAAGATGTGATGTAAATGATGTAGAAATGATGATACCTAGCTGTCGGCTAGCCGTTACTTGGGATTGGGTTGATGGGATACTTGAATTTGACTCGAGTGTTAGCCGGGCTATGTACCGTTCCGCAGCTGTCGGAGCAGTAAGTCTCCTCGTGTTGGGAGTATCTCCGCACGATGGGGGTAGTTGACTTATAATGTAGAATGCATCTCTGCTTGCTGGGAGAAGTTGCATTGATATGTAAAGTATCTTCGACGTGATGGGAGTGATTGCACTAAAATGTAAAGCATCTCCGCACAATGGGAGTTTTTGACTTGAAAAAAAATGTAATCATGCCTGTAAGCTGCATGAGCAAAACGTCAAAATGTTTGAAATAACAATAAAGAGATAAGGAGCATTCCCAAGAGGTACTCTTGACCGGCAGCACGTTGGTGACAAGGTTTGCAACTATCTTTTCTGATCTCTGATGTGGAGGAGTAGTGGTGCGGATCGCTCTCATTTGTGAAGCATACAGTTTGCTATATACACGACTTCGATTGGCGAAGCCGAGGCTTGATTTGTATAGGGCACCCCGATCGATTGAGCTGATGAGTTTCTATATAAAGGCTTTCAATTGGCGAAGCCGGTGGCTCAATTTTGTACAGGGTGCTGCGATTGATTGAACAAATGGTTCGCTATATACAATATGCTCCGATTGGTGGGGCTAGCAGCTCGCTATATACAACATGCTCCGTTTGGTTGAGTAGATAGTCTGCTATATACAATATACTTCATCTTCATCAACAGCATGGTTCCGAGACACCTGCAAGGATATGAGAGTTAGTTTTTAGTTATATAAGGAAAAATTTTGAATAAGGAAAGAGGGGTGATAATTATGAGGGATTGGTGGATCCGTCATTGCCCCAGCCCTGCATTCAAAGAAAATTTCTTAGCAGGGGGGTGTTGGTTTGTGTCGACCATAGTCCTCGCTTTTCCTCTATCCTGGTGAGGTTACACCATGAAGTTCGGTAGGTGGAGTGGATTATGATATCTTTAGAAAACATTTGAAAAATCTTTTGTTTTATGGAAAATGTCGTCGTTCTGGATTATGACATGTTTCAGAAGTTCCTCAAACGCGAGCGTTCTTTCTTGAAGACTTTGTCCTGTTGATGTAGATCCTCCATGATGCTTCTGACGATGTGGGTTCTTGCTGATACGATTGAATTCTAATCCAAACTGATGTATCATAAAGGTTTCCATAGGGTTATGACTGAACACTTTCAGGTTGCCTATGTATCTGAAACGGAATCAGGTTGAATGTAGTTCATGGGTAATGATAAAGAAAATATGATAAAGATGACCGAGCCTGATCAGGCAGACTACATATCTAAGTGGAATCAGGTCAAAATGTAGTTCGATTACAACAGATGCAAAATGATGAGATTGAAAATGAAGTGACCGAGTTTGACTCAGACTGCCTACGTATCCAAATGGAATTAGGCTAGAACATAGTTCAGTTACAAAAGATGACTGAATCCGATGAGGATTGCCTACGTATTCCTTCCAAATTAAATCAAGTCGTGGCATAGTTTTGAGTACATACAAGATGATATTTGGATTTGCAGTTACAAAAGAAAGGGGAGAGTGAGAAAAACCGAACCCTATGTGGCTTGCCTACTTATCCCTCCGTAGGAAGTCAGGACGATTGTAGTTCTGTTACTACCAAAACCTAACTCTAATGTCTTCAAACGTAGTATATCTTGATTGCGTCTGAGTTGATAGGCCTCGTGCTGACTCTTCCGTCCATCTCTGCCAAGATCAGAGCTCCTCCCAAAAACACTAGGTGGACCACGTAAGGACCCTACCAATTTGGTGCGAACTTTCCTTTGGCATCTTCTTGATGAGGGGATATTTTCTTCAAAACCAACTGCCCTGGTATAAATTGGTGAGGTTACTTTTGTTGAATACATTGGCCATCCTATTTTGATACAGCTGACCATGGAACCACACCCATTCTCTTCTCGTCAATGAGCATGAGTTGCTCTTGCCTGACCCATATCTATTTTGCATCGTCTAACTTGGCTTCTTGAATGACTCTTAAAGATTGTATCTCGGCCTCTACTTCAAAGCCTTATACTAACATGTATGGCATTGCCCTAGTGGATTTCCTCATGGTGATCCGATAACCCAGTAAGGTGAAGGATAATTTCTCGTGCCATTGCCTATGGTTGTCCACTATCTTTCACAGAATCTTTTTGATGTTTTTGTTGGCCACTTCAACTACTCCATTCATTTGCGGTCTATAGGTTGTAGAGTTACGATGGACAATTCTGAACTTCTCACAAATTTCCCTCATGAGATCACTGTTGAGGTTAGCCACATTGTCAGTGATGATTGACTCGGGTATCCCAAATCAGCAAACTATGTTGTTACGGATGAAATCTGCCACTGCTTTCTTTGTGATGGCGTTGTACACAAAAGCTTCGACCCATTTGATGAAGTAGTTAATGGCTACCAAGAAAAAAATGGTGCCTATTTGATGCAACTGGCTCTATAGGTCCAATCACGTACGCGCCCCAAGCGGCAAACGACCAAGGAGAACCCATTATTTTCAACTCATTAGGCAGAACTCGGATGAAATCCCCATGGATCTAGCACTAGTGACACTTCTACACATAGCGGGTACTATCACTTTCTATTGTTATCCAAAAGTATTCGGCTCTTAAAATCTTCTTGGCAAAGTGAAGCCATTTATATGGGGTCCGCATGTTCCTGCAAGTATTTCTTCTAGCAATCTGGTTGCTTCAGTGGTATCTACACATCTTAGTCGACCCGAGTCTGGGGTCCTCTTACACAGGACTTTCCCTATTGAGGAAAAAGTGATTTTCTAGCCTTCTGAGTGCTCGCTTCTGACCATTAGTAGCATTCTCTAGATATTCTCTTGATTCAAGGAACCTTTTGACGTCGTAGTACCATGGCATACCATCTGCCTCTTCGTCTACATGAAAACAGTATGCATGTTGATCCCTGATCTCTATCTTGATAGGGTCGATATAATTCTTATCTGGATGTTGAATCATGGATGACAGGGTTGTAAGGGCGTCGGCAAACTCGTTCTGGATACTGGAAATGTACTTGAACTCGATCTTTGTGAACTTCTTGCATAGCTCCTTTACATAATGCAGGTATGGAAGGATCTTGACGTTCTTGGTAGTCCATTCTCCTTGAAATTGATTTATCAATAGATCAGGTTCCCCTATAAAAAATATCTCTTTGACATTCATGTTGACCGCCATCCTAATCCCGAGGATGTATGCTTCATACTAGGCCAAATTATTGGTGCAAGGGAATCATATCTTTGCTGATGATTCCGAAATTAGGACTTCCCCTATTCTTACTCCTTTGAAATTTGTCGCTCCGTCGAAGAACATTCTCCACCCTAGGTATGCCTTCTTCTCCGGCGAACACCACTTCTTCATATTGGAAGTACAGAGTGTGCAACTCATAATCCTTGTCCACTAGATTCTTTGCAAGGTGGTCAGTTAAGGCTTGTCTTTTGATGGCCTTCTACGTTATGTACACAATGTCAAATTTGCTGAGAAAAATCTTTCATTTGGATAGTTTTCTTGTAGGCATCAACTTCTGAAAGATATACTTGAGCGGGTCGAGCCGGGATATTAAATGCATGGTGTATGCTAACATGTAATGCCTCAATTTTGGGCGATCCAAGTCAAGGCACAGCAAGTGCGCTCTATCAGAGTGTATTTTGCTTCGCGTGGTGCGAACTTCTTGCATAAGTAATAGATAGCCTGCTCTTTTCTTTCAGTCTCATCGTGTTGTCCCAATGCACATCGAAATGCATTATCCAAGACTGACAGGTATAACAACAGTGGCCTCCCGGGCTCGAGAGGAATCAACACTAGTGGATTTGACAAGTACTCCTTAATCTTGTTGAAGGCTTTATGACATTCTTTTGTCCATTTTTTAGCGGCATCCTTCTTCACCAGCTTGAAGATAGGTTCACAAATTACTGCGGATTGGGCGATGCAACGACTCATGTAATTCAGCCTACCAAGCAAACTCATTATATCCTTCTTGCTCTTGGGAGGTGGCAACTCTTGAATGGCTTTGATCTTTGAAGGATCCGGTTCTATCCCTTTTCTGCTTATGATGAATTCTAGCAATTTTCCAGCGGGGACTCCGAATGCGCATTTTACAGGGTTCAACTTCAAAGTATACTTCTGCAAGCATTCAAAAAACTTCTTCAGGCCATCCAAATGTTTTGAACTCTTTTGAGAATTGATGATGACATCATCCATATATACTTCGATCTCCTTGTGAATCATATCATGAAAGAGGGTTTTCATGGCCATCATGTAAGCAGGCCTAGCATTTTTGAGGCCGAATGGCATGACTCTATCGTAGTAAACTCCCCAAGGCATAGTGAACGCCGTCTTTTCTGCATCTTCTTCATGCATCAGGATCTGATGGTACCAGGCAAAACAATCCATGAATGACTGCAGCTCATGCTTTGCACAATTGACGATAAGGATATGAATACTTGGTAAAGGGAAATTATCCTTCGGGCTGGCCTTGTTAAGATCTTGATAATCAACGCATATCATGTTCTTCCCATCCTTCTTGGTACTGGGATGATATTTGCCAATCATGTGGAATAGTTAGTGACCCAACTATATTCGCCTCTATTTGCTTGGTTACTTCCTCTTTTATCCTCAAACTCAAGTCTAGTTTGAAATTTTTGGGTTTTTTTTGACTGGAGGTCTAGCAAGATCGGTAGGCAATTGATGCGAAATGATGCTAGTTCTCAACCCAGACATATCGTCATATAACTATGAGAACACGTCGATGTATTGTCTGAGGAGCTCGACTAATTCTTCTTTCTGCTCTGCTTCTAGATGGATGCTGATTTGGGTTTCTTTCATGTCTTCTTCATTTCCTAGGTTGAGCACTTCTGTCTCTTCAAGGTTAGGCTTTTTCTAGATTTCTAGGTATTTGATCTCTTGTGGGAGGTTATCTGGCATTAAGCTTTCGTCATATTCCTTTTAATACGGATCGCTTTGCTCGAGGGTTTTGTTACATGCCATAATGGCGTAACGGGGGTTTTTATTGTTTTGATTACTGAAAAGAAAAATTAAGTATAAATGAAGCGATAAATAAATTTGCAAAAATTTCAAGAAAGCATTTCTTTTTTATTTCATCAAAAGAGGAACGTCTGAGCATTCAAAGAGGCGAACTACAAAAAAGGTATAGACATGGTTCAAGCCTTAATTGACTGTGTGCTCTTTTCAAATGTTTTACAATTCCACACTACTAAGACTCCCGATGAACTAAAGACGGGCTGGCGGTCCAATTCTGCAAGTCCTCTCCTGGTTTGGCATTCCGAATGGTCGGTGTCTTGGTATCAACTTTGTCACAACATTCCTTCATCATGTTCATAAACAACCTTCCCATTCCATCGACGTTGTCGTCCTCCGGTGTTGAGCTCTGACCCGTACCTGAGACACGCTCTGGCACAAAAGCTTTCTTCCCTAAGCTGCCGGTACAAGCCTTCCCAGTCAGAGGCTGATACTCTATGTTGGCTCTACCTTTCTGCCCACTCGGCTCAATCGGCTCTGTTATCCCGTCTGATCGGGCTCCCAACCCGGTCCCTAGTCTGTATCCGTACTTCATCATTTCTCTCATAGCCATCTTTGATCTGTTTGGTAACTACATTCCCAGATTTTCCTCTGGCTCTTCTATTTCCGTGGTTTCCATAACCTCAACTGCATGGAAAGCGACCCTGTCTAATCCTTATATGAATGGAACTACATGTTCCAGATAAGTTGATTGGCTCCATTTGCGTGGATTACGATCTCTTGGCAACCCTACTCAAACTTCATGCACCGCTGTAGGGTAGATGGGACTTCCCCTTCCGTGTGTATCCAAGGTCTTCCTAGCAACCGGCTATATGAAGATGAAATATCCATCACTTGGAATAATATGGGAAACTCAACCGGTCCAATTTGCAAAGCCAAATAGATTTCTCAAGGACGTCTTTCTATGACTCGTTGAATGCTCTTACCCTCACATGACTTTCTTTTATTTCTCTTAGATGGATACTCAACACTCATAGGGTAGGGAGCTGGTAGATATTGACTCTTGATCCTCCATCAACAAGTATCGGGACACCACCTTATCTCCACATTTGACAGTTATGTGTAAAGCTTTGTTGTGATCCACGCCCTCTATAAGAAGTTCATCTTTTCGGATAGTAATCATATTTGCTTCAGCCGTCTTCCCGATGGCTGCTGCCAGTGCCTCGCCAGTGGTATTGCTCAGCACGCTCACTGCACTTAACACTTTAATCAGGGCATTTTGTGACTGCCAAAACTCATTAATAGATCCATGATTGATATTTGTGCTCGGGGTTTTCTTTAACTGTTCCACCACGGAGTATTCTTTGGTTGACATCTTCTTCTAGAAGTCTGCAGCCTCCAGATCTATTATATTCCTCCTCTGAATCTGTTCCCTTCCTGAATTTCCTCGGTTTACATCCTCAGCAGTGTAACACCTCCCTGACCTGATCATTCTATGAGCTATTGTGGAATCCGTCATCTTGGCTTTCCTTTTTTGTTGATATGTCCATTGGACTGTCTTGTATTCTCGATCCTCTTCATGCCTGATAGTAATGGTGGACTATTGCTGGTAAGTCTGTACCATCACTATAGGTTTTAACTGTACTATGATCATTGGAGTCCTTCGAGGTGGGACCCTTGCAACCTTAGTGTTCCCTATTGTGACGATGGTTCCTTTCAAGTCATACTCTTCATCCAGGGTGATCATATTAGCTCCTTGATTCTAATGGTTTGGCAGCGGGTTGCGGCTCACATTGGGTTAAGCTTCTCCACTTTTGATAAGTGACTTAATTTCAATTTTCAGTTTGAAGCAATCCTCGGTATCATGCCCCAGTACATTTGAGTGGTAGACGCACCGTTTGGTTGCATCAAAGTATTTTGAAGGATACTCAGGAACCCGTCTTTCTATTAGATGTATCAAGCCTTCTCTCCTCAATCTTTCAAATAGTTGAGCCAAAGGTTCAGCAATCAGGATGTAGTTTTTGGGACATCTTTCTTCAAAGTCTGGGCGAGGTCGAGGTGCATAGGTGGGTTGGTTTTTATGAGTGGTAGTTTGAACTGGAGCATATGGTCGGGATGGGTTTGGATTTGTATGGGCGCGAGGTGGGTTATATTGAGGTTGGGAATTATAGTATGGTTGTGTGTTGCATACTGGAGCATAAACAGGTTGGTGTGGGTGTTTGGAGGTGTACATTAGACTGGTAATAGGGAATGACTGCTGATACGTCTTCCTTTTCTTCTTTCCGCTGCCTATTGAACCAGATTGGATTGCGTTGCTAGCTGCTTGCAATGCGGCCATAGATTGTACCTTTCCAGACTTTATACCTTCCTCTAAATAGTCTCCCATTTTGACAAGTTTAGGGAAGTTCTGCCCTATCATGCCCATCATTTTCTCAAAGGAGATCCCTTCTTGAGCCCTGATGAAATACTTAGTCAACTCACTGTCGTCTAACGGGGGCTATGCTTTGGCAGCCTCTGACCTCCATTGACATGTATATTCTTTCAATGATTCTGACAGTTTCTTCTGCAGGTTTACCAGTGCGAACCTATCAGGGTAATTTATGTGTTAAAATGAAAGTGATTCGTGAAATCTTCTGCCATGTCCTACCACTCCCTCCAGTTTTGGGGATCTTGGCGAGTGTACTAGGTAAGTGCCTACCCTGTCAAACTCCTTATGAATGCTTCATCCTTAACTTCTCATTTCTTCCTACCCCAACTAGCTTATCGCAGTAGGCTCTCAAGTGTGCATGGGATAACCTGTCCCATCGAGCATATCAGACTTCGGAGGCTTGTACCCTATAGGCATGTCCACATGGGATGGATACACAGATCCTTACAGTCTATACTTTCACTCCCTCGAGCAACCTGAAGGTTCTTCATTTGTTTTCTTAATGCTCATAATTGATCGGACACCGATTCCTCCTCCTCATTCTTAGCTTCCCTTTCCAATTTAGCATATTGATCAACTCATAACGCAACCTGACCGTGACGGGCGCTGTGAAGGTGGTTTCTGAAACGACATATACGGGAGGAACATATTGCTCTTGTGCAACGATATGTGCCGGGGGTATGTGCTGGTTTTAGCTAGTGGTAAAGGCGACTCCATCACGAGGAGGGGTATGAAGTGTGTTGGTGGCAACCGGTGGGTTTTACTGTGTTTGAACGTAATTTGGTACATACGGAGTGTGTACGGGAAGGTTTGGTGGGTTCGCAGGGGTTACTGGAGGTATAATCTAGGTGGTTGGGACATAAGTAGGGGTATTGTTTGCTTGAAAGTGGTTGGGGATTGAATCTAGAGAAGGAAAACGGGGTGGTTGTAGGAGCATCGTCACGGCCAGATGTGCCAATTCCTGAATGTGTTGTACTTCCTCCCTCAATGATTCCATCTCTTGGGCCATCCTGGCCATATGTTCGTCATTCCTCGTATAATCCTTCTCTCCCGATCGCCCTAGGCTATTAGCTATTACCAAAGCATGTTCGGTCGGGTTATCTGTCGCAAACATCTTCCTTTTCAATCTTAAGTTGTACGGTGGTTCCGCTAGTTTTGGGTCGACACAAACCAACTTTCTTTTGGGGAACAATAATAAAGTAATATAAGAAAAGAAAAGAAAGAAAAAGAACAGAAGTCAGTTTCAGTATTTGCACAAGTAATTGGCACATATAGCAGTTAGTTCACGTATTCGGACAAGAGCGTTTTCCTAAAATTCGAGGGACCTCTCTTTGCCGGAGGTAGGCCTAAGTCGAGAATACTTGACAAACAATTAGATTTGACACATTTTGATCTGAAGCAAATTTTGGTTTTCATTGATAGTATTTGGATTGTAATAAGCAGGAACAGAGGTTACATCATTATTTCCAACATTCATAGAATCACATGGGCTCAAACAATCTTTCCTTTAGGGAAATGAGAGAGTTCGGGATAAATATACAACGTGGGGAAAATGGATGAAATCAACCAACTTCTAGTAACCATCCCCGGAATCATTCCATATCTCTTTTTCTTCTTCTGGTTCTTCCTCCGGGTCTTCTTCAAATTCTTGTTCATCATCATTGAACTCGAGTTCTTCCTCTGGTTCTGTTTCAGACTCAATCTATATACATTCAACTACTCGGTCGCCATCCTTGGGAGGTGGCAACATGTGATCAATTGACCCCAGGACCACTTGTCTGTGCATGGAGGTAGTCACGAGGTAGTGTGGCAAAATATCATGGTAGATCTGCAAAGCCGTCACTGCATCCTCCAGCCAGGCTATTCCTTCACTGCTTGGTCGAGGTAGCTCGTCTTCTTCATTGATCCTGACATAATATTCTGGTGCACCACGAATCCTGACCCGTTGGCATTGTGACTAGATCATTCCATTCTTCCTGAAGCCTCCTTATGCTTGGTATTAGGATCTGCCCATTGTATTAATCTTCATATAGTGTCGTCCTCGTCCAGAGAGGTACATCTTGAATCAACCGGTACTGCTTGAAAACTCGTAGGGCTGAGTATGGCTAGATTCCCTCAAGTCCTAACAGCTTGATAAAATAATTATGGCGAGTCCTTAGGATTGCCCTTCCGCCTAGCCATGACAACTTACAATTGATCCAATCTTCGCTTAAGTTGGTCAGCATCTTTCTCCATTCTTGATGTCCATGCGGGGAGACCCAATGCCTTATTCTCTCGCTGTGACTTCGAATCATGTTACTGACGCCCACAAAGTAGTCAACTATGGCCTCTCGCTGAAAGAAGTGCTCCATGGACCAGATTTGACGCAGTAGGTTACAACCTTGAAGAAATCATACCCCGGGAACATGCAGATAATGCTCTGAGAATTTTTCCTAACACCATAGGTACTAAAGTGGTTTGGAGATCGCCCCGGAATGTTGCCAAAAGCACAGACAACAAGTTGATATTGATTCTTCCTAATTTTTGCCGGAGAACCAGCAATGCCAAAGAGAAGGTTATGGGTCGAAGACTTTCCCACATTTCCTAATCATACTAAAATTCTCCCAAGTACCATTCATAGCTTTCACAATGTCCGAACTTGTCTAATAGGCTTACCCATCCATTTTCAATGTTTCTCAAACCCTGACTGTTTGCCAGACCCAAAGCATTAAGAAACCTGTAGCCGGGCATGGTGACCTACAGTATCAGTTTCCTCCCTATAAATGGCATCCCCGTGAAACTAGTAACTTCTTCCAACGTTGGCACCAACTCACAATCAACTAACTTGAAAACTACTTTGGCCGGGTCGTAGAACTCTATCAGCAAGCGGATAAGCACTTTGTCAACTCAGATGTTTAGCAAAACGTTCAGTGCTCCTAGGAGTGTCCTAATTTTGTCTCCATGTTCTCAGCGGATATTCTTCCACCATTTCATTAGTTTGTGTGGTGCTCTCATCACCATATTGATCTCTGGGATGTTTTGGTGATCTCCATTTCTGAAGGGGATAGAGAAAAGGGGTTTGATAAGTATTTGCTTCGAATCATAAGTGTCTCGTCATGATTGGTTCGTCTTTCCACAAAGTCATGTTCTTGGGCGCATGACCCGTTAACATTAGGGTGGCTTTCCTAATTGTGTGTCAATGCGAAGGACCGAACCACCTAAGGTTTATGCAATATGACCTATATTTGCTAGAGTAGAGTGTTTCCTAATTTTAAGTTGGACTGAATACTGTGAGAAGTTATGTTAGTTGACCTGACAAAGCCATTCTCTGAAACTAAAGAACTTTGAAAGAAGGTTTAGAGGGGTGTAAAGACAACCCTCACGTGCCATTGTGTGTGATAGTGTACGGCCCAGACTCAATAGGAAAAAGTGTGATGAAAGTATATATATAAAGCGGTAACAGATAGTGATGTTAGAAATAACATTTAAATAAGCAAATAAGTACATAACAAGCAAGTAAGGCAGGTAAGCATACATTTGCAAATGAAACACCGTTAAAGCAGTGTATAAACAATTCCAGGTCTAGTCTAAGTCTACTAAGGTTAGAACCTAAGTATGAAATCCCCAGCAAAGTCGTCATGTTGTGGCACCCTATTTTGCACGAGTCAAAACAAGATTCAACTAGTGGTTTCCCTGTTGATGATAAAATAGAGTCGTCACCTAATATTTAAAGGTATACTAGGATACCTATTTATTTGCTAAGATTATTTCTCTATTAGACTGCTAACCTGTGAGATTTTTGGGTAAGGATTCTTGTTCTTCTAAGGGAAAGGTGTTACCCCTTAAAATCTACCTAAGGTAGCTCCATAGGACTTTTTTTTTCCAAAACCACTAGGCAGCATGCCTAGTGTTAATTTTCATATATATAATATAAAATACATAAATGGAGGGGGACATAGACCTTACCTCCCAATAGAAAAGATGTACACCCTTGGTCATCGAAACTTGACAACCAAGTATGCCTAGATAGCTATGATGGGTTAGACCTATGATGATGTGATGATTGTCTATCTTTTAACATCGATAGACAATCATATGTACAAAAACAGTGTGAAGTGAATCTAGGTCAACTATACAAAAGTGTACATATGTTCCTAAATCTACTAAAGAAGTGATTTGAAATAGTATCTTCCCTGTGCGATAAGGTCTATTTCTAGCAAAATTGAGAATCTTCTGCTTGATGTATCATAAAACAAAAGGTAACAATCTTCAGCTTTGCTTTGGCATCGATAGCAACGAAAGCAGAGTTGAAGATGGCTAGCAAAAGGGGGCCATGTAGCTGGAGAGTGGTACTGACAGTGTCTGCTACCCTGAATCCATGCTAGCATGGTTGGCTTGACTGTTGTGCTTCTGAGGATGCTGTATTTCTCAGAATCTTCTTGTATATGTGTGTGCTGCTACTGAATTTCTTGTGCTTCTTTGTGTTGTAGCTACTGTTGTGAAGATGGATGTCTATCCATCCTGCTGCTGTTGTCGTTGCTACTGCTACTGTGGAGGTATTCTGCTTCTATGTGTTGTGGCTTCTGCTGGGATGGTGATTGTATTTCCTTCTTGCTACTGCTACTGCTGCTGCTGTTGTCACTACTGCTGTTGCTGCTGTTGGTACTTTTGTTGTTGCTGCTTGTGTAGCTGTTATTGCTGCTATTGTTGCTTTTGCTTTGTTTGGGAAAAATCTGCACTTGTGTTTCTGTTACTTGCAGCTTCTATTGAAATGTTGAATGTCTGTGTATTCTGCTACTGTTCATGCTGTTACTTTTACTGTTACTGTTGTGGTTGCAATTGTTGTTGCTGCTGGTGAATGGTTGTCTTATGCTGCTGCTACTGCTGTAAAGTTGTTTGTTATCAGCCTTATACTTGTGAGAAGACTGCACTGTGTTGGTCCTGTGAGCAATGGTGTAGGATGAGGGCCATGGTAATTGTTTCAATTGCATTAGACCGAGCACTGAAAGTGCTAATACCACACAATGCAATTGTAACAATGACCATGGCCTATGTGAGCTGCTGCTTCTGGATAGTCTGCTACTTCTGTGAGATTGGTAGAGATGTGTATGTAACTATATTGCGCCTTTGGGATATCTATCTCCTTCTGGATACATGTGATGATGACTGGCTGTCTGAATGTATTTGTGGCTTGGTGATTGGTTGTCCATCTTGTTGTTGTTGTTGACGTTGCTGCTGCTGCTGCCAGTGCTACTGATGTTGCTGCTGTTACTGCTGTGGGACTGTGTGTTAGCTGTGTGGTGCTTGTGAGGATGGTGCATTGTGATGGCCCTGATGTCTCCCTGCATTGATGACTTCTGTTGATAGATGCTGCTAGTGTTGATGAGGTCTTTCTGTCTCAATACAGGTATGACTAGCTGAATTGATGTACTCTTGAAGCTGCCACATTCCTCATATGCTTCCTGCTCTGGTGGCTTCTGCTGATGGTGATATATGGTTCTGCAATGATGAGTGCAGCTGAATTGGTGACTACTGCATTCCGTGAAATCTACCTGTGTTTGTATGTGCTGCTCCTGCTGACTGTCTTATGTTTTTGTGGGTGGTAGCTGTTGGTGCATTGATGTGTATGCATCCCTGTTGTTGCTGCTGATCCTGTTGCTGTTGTTGGTAGTGTTGCTGTTGCCTCTGTTACTGTTGTTGCTACTGATGATGCTGCTACTACTGCAGCTGTCATTGGTGATGTTGTTGTAGTTGTAGTTGATGCTGTCATTAGCTACCTGATGCCTATTTGAATGTTGTCTTGTGTTGATCCTGTGAGCAATAATGATGGAAAGGGGCCATAGTAGTTGTTGCAACTGCAATAGGATGAGCACTAGAAGTGCTAATACCACTCATTGCAGCTGTAACAATAACCTGGACCCTTCCAACCTATCTGCTTTTTGTATTCCTGTAACTGGCCTCTGCTTTGCTTCTGAGAATTGTATCTGCTGCTGAAGTGGTGATTGCCTTTTGCTGCTGTTGTTGCATCCCCTAAGAGGTTGTGTATTATCTGCTACTGTGATGTGTGGTTGCTGATGAGATGATGATTGTTTGATTGTTGCTGCTACTAAGAGGCTGCTGCTATGGTGGTTGGCTTTAGTAATACACTGGAGAAGCCAATTTCCCTGCAAAATTAACAAACTGTGAAAAAGAGGTTGCTGTAGTTGCACAGGTTGTGGCACCATGTATGTTAGTGGCTGCCTCTGTGGCTGCAGCAGTGAAGTGGTGCTATGTCCTGTACCTGCAAAACTCAACAGACATGTTAAGGGGGGAAGTTCCTGTTGGCTTAATGGTTGTAGCTTCTGTGCTGGTAGCTTAAGTAGGGAATTCTGCACTAGGCTGGATGAGAAGTGGAGAGTAATTTCCTGCAACAGAGCAACCAGGCTGGTGTTGTTGTATCCTAGCTGTGTGGTGGATTGAACTACTGCTTCTTCCCTCAAGTATATGCTCATGGTATTCATTCAGGTACATTGTGGAACATCATGTGTGGTGGTACAGTGCTCCTGCTAGCGTCCATGCTTCTTGTGATCCTTGGTGATGGGATATATGTTCTAGGAGATAATCCCTGATTTTGAATGATATCATTCTGATGGTATTCCCCATTAATGGCTTCTGCAAGGAGATCACAATGTTGGTCCTCTTCTGTGGCATCACTTGGTCCAGCTTCTTCCTCAAAGCCTCCACTCATCTCATCCTCTGAAAGAATAGGTTTATATTCATCCTATTGTGAAGAATGTTTGTTTAGAGGACATTCTTCTAGTGGGCCAGATGCTAGAGCAGTGTGTTTATTCAAATCCTTCTGGATGGAGCTATTTTCCTCCTGCCTACCCTGCTCATGGTCTTTGTTAGCAGAGAAATTTCTCTCTTGTCCTTCCTGATCATTGATAGCTAACATAGGTTGTGACAGGGGAGGGTCAATAACAGGATCCTTATATGTTTGCATCTTGTCAGCAGCGCTTATCTCAGAGTTGTCTTTTAAGTGTGCAACAGAGCTTTGTACTGGGGTGGTGAACTCTTGAGAGGTCTACCTTTCACATGGTTCAGTAATGGTGATTCCTAAGGTTTGTTTCCTCATTGCTTTTCTCTTTTTCTAGCTTGGTTTATTTTTGGATTTGGTAAAGCTCTGTTTTTGGACCTTGCTTCCTTTCAAAAGACCAGAGGCAATGTAGCAATCCATATAGGGACAATCCATATAGTATAGCTGCCATGGCAGTTCAGGGATGACAATCCATATAGGGACTATTGGTGAATCCTCATTAGGCTTGAATACTAGGTTCCATGCTTCCAGTTTCATCATTTGGCCTTGTACATACATATATTGCTTGTTCCATACTGTAGCATGATTATACTCATTATCAAGATCAATATAGACTGTCCTGGCATTGAAATGAGCAATCTTTACCCCTCCTCTGAGCTCAGTTTGGGCTATGAAACTCTTCCTAATCATCTCCATTCTGGGCATGGTATTGAGGAATTTTCCTACCACAGTATACTTGCATCTCTCTACAAACTTGACCATATAATCTTCTTTTTTGAAGATCACTGCTCGCTTACCTTGTTTTGTGGTGATGACTGGTAGAGTAAATTGAATTGGTACAATCTCTGCTTCATGTATGGCCCTCAATCTGTTGACAAAATAGTGTGTGACAGTAGGAGGGGAGGGAGTTGAGTTGGTTTGTGTCTTGGTGTTAGCACTATTGACAGTTGGGGTAGCTTGAGTTGCTGGTGAAACAGATATGGGAGCTTCTGCATTATTGACTGGTGGCTTGAAGTTTTTCTTGGGGTGCTTTGGCTTATCAAAGTTTGATGAAATCTTGATAGGAGCTTGATTTCAGGTTGATGGATGTGTCTTAGGTTGTCTATCAGTTGTGGCAGTAGGCAGGATAGGAGTATGCGTGTCTGTGGCTTCATGAAATGATGGTTGAGTTTGGTTTACAGCAGCCTGTGTTAGTGCTACTGGGGCTATTGTACTAGCAGTTGTGGGCAAGGAAACATTGTTTAGCTCTTTACCTGCAGGATAATGCACTTGAACTTGTTGTCGAGCAGCCTGAGATAGCACACCGGTAATATCAATTAGCTGCCCTGCTGTGGGAGGGTGGGCAATTTGATCATCATCTTTTTGATGTGATTCTTGTGTTTTTGCTTGATGACTAGTTTCCTTATGTACCTGAGAAGGTTGAGGAGCAACATGGTCACATGATTGCACTACTACAGTGGCTTTAGCATTTCGTCGAACATCTGGTACGCGCGACACTGCTAAATTCTCTTTTTGCAATGTTGTGGAGATTGGCTCAACCAAAATTGAAATTGAAGGATGGGAAATGATCTCCTAAACATCAGGAGTTGTTTCGCATTGGTCTTGAGCCAATTGGTTTAGGGAATCTTCATGCGCGACCAACTGGTGTGGTTTTCGACTGTTCAGTTGATCAGAACTCTCGATTACCACGGTTGAATCTTCTAAATTTTGGAGTGGAAATTGGGATAAACCTGGAGAAGGATCCCCAGCACTTGGAAAGACTCAAGTTGACCTAGAAGAGATCGTGGAAATGTTTGGAACTCCCAAGCGATTTATCGCTATAGTGATCCCGCTACTCTTTTGTAAATCTATAACTGCTGGGGAGTTGTTTTGAGATGTTGTTTGTTGCGGATAATGCGCAAGGATATGGGGAAGGTTTTGGGACCGTCCGGTGATTTTCCACCGGCTGATGGTGATGAAACAACCATCGTCGCTGAACAGCAACACTGTTCACTTGGGTCGCCTATACAGTAAGCATTTGTGCAAATGGCGGCGCAGCGGGATCCTCCATAGGACTTAGACTATGTTTAGAGGATTAGTTGTCTATACTCTGCTTAATTAGTGCTAGAGGTGTGGCATATTGTATATCTAGTTTAGAACTTACTACTTGAAAAGAGGATATGTAATTTTAAAAGGGATATAGGTTTATAAATGCTTTTAAGAAAATGTTTGCATATATATGATTGAAAGAGCTTTGAAGTATGTATATAATATTTTTTTTATAAAACCTTGTGAGATATGGCTAAGTTATAGAACACTTTGTCTTTAAATGATGTGGCTACATATAACTCTAATAAAGTAAGGATGTTGTAAAGGAGTGGATCTAAATTATACCTTGGTTTTCAAATCTCATATTTTAGCTTTGAAAAAAAGCGTTAGAAGCTCTTTGGCTGTGTAACAACAGTTGTTTGATTTTTGTAGCAAAGCTCAATTTTAAAAGACCAATTTTCAGATTCCGTTTCTGGTTTTTAAAAGAGGAGATTGTCATGCTTTGCTAAGGTTGTTTCTGTTTCAAAAGACTTCATAAAATTATTAGTAATGATTAAGAGGTGCATAGTATAAATGATTAATGAATTACAATTACCTACTACTAAGTCTAACACTTCTTTCAATCCTATGTCTTTTAGGGCTTGCCTAGATTATTCGCATGATTCAAAGATATAAAGTAAAAGCATTCAATCAAATATTGTGAGTATTATATACATGTGTAAAGCACTTGTAAACTTAAACGAAGCAGTAGAGAAGAAGGAGTGGATTCTGGTTTGGGCCTGAAGGAAAATAGGCCCAGCAGGTGACGAAGATGGACAGCAGCGACTTCAGACTCCAATATATGAAGGTTCAGAACTTCGACCCGAGTTCTTTGAGAATTCGGAAGGCCCAATTATAATACATGTTCAAGAAAGAAATAGAAAGTCATTAGATATTCTATTCAATGTACATAATTACGCATGAATAGAAAATTAGTATAGGCCCAAGATAATTTATAATGATCGATAGTAACTAAGGATGTAACATTAGTATAAGGTCACATATAGTAAGCAATTTACAATGAAAATCTTTTGTTCTCCATTGAACACTAAATCTAAAGGGATTAATAAATGTCAATAGACTAGAGGCTAAGTGTAGAATTCCATTCATGGCCAAGGTACTCTTTGGATCCCTGGCACTTCAAAGTTCCCAAGGGTCTCAAGGCCTTGGGCAGTGCTTGTGTCAGGGAGAGTAGCTCAACCAAGAACTAAATTCTACTCCCAAATACCTCTAGCTGCTCACACTTACTCTTCCCTACAGGTTTAAGTGTAATAAGGTGTTCACTGTAAACTCCAATACTACAGTGGTGATTATACGTAATGAGAGATAGGTTCTAATAACATCCAGATCATCAAGGCACCAACAGACATCCCATGTCTTGCACACAAATATATAACATTATCATAAACTTTTACCAAGGTTAAGTGCACTCAAACATGATCACTTATAAATGTCAATGAACAGTGAGAGCACAACAACACATGACTATAAGGTCTTAGAATTGATATGTGTAGGAGGTATAAGATGCGTTGCTCTTAATAATGCAATTAGGAAGCTCATGATCATTACCTATAATCTTGTACTTAATCATAAGCTTAGTATAAGCCTTTAGACAAATTGATTCTCTGCTTCTTTCTAAGTATGAGTGTTAACAATTCATTTCAAAGCTGTTAAGAAATACAAAGAAAGGAAGATGCATGGGCAAGTGATCTTTAACGAACTCCTCATCGTATCTTGGTCAGTTAAGGGTTAAACATGTGGTTCCATACCAAAACAGGGTAGATGAACACTCAAAGGATTTTTTCTAAGTCTGTAAATGAACTTCAGTGAATTTAGTAAGTTTCAATGGCCCGAGGACTAGTCACAGACATGATATACAAGCAGTAGTTTCCTTTAAAGCAAGGATGAATTCAGAACTCCTAATATGTGGCATTCATAGGTTATACTTTAACTAATACTAATATATCACAACAAGGCTAAGTGACAAAC
This sequence comes from Nicotiana obtusifolia, assembly GCA_002018475.1. Lineage (NCBI taxonomy): Eukaryota > Viridiplantae > Streptophyta > Magnoliopsida > Solanales > Solanaceae > Nicotiana > Nicotiana obtusifolia. Next base: position 51,273 of record MCJB01032545.1, on the reverse strand, counting down.
ATGGAATTAGACTGGCAGGACCTTCCTGATTGATTCTAGATAATGAAAGTTTATGCTAAACTGTTGGAAACTAGGATACTTGCAAATACAATAGTGCAACATTTCAAACAAGGCATATGAACATCAGGAGTTTCTTTAAACCCTTTAATGGTCACAGTTAGTAACAAAATGTAACTCTCTTCTTCATGAAGTAACACAGTTCTAACATATGTGAGAGCACAAGCAGAGAGGAGGTCCATTTTGGTAAAGGTGAATGCATAATTTCTTAGAGAGGACATCCAAACACATTATATGTAGTATAGAATCAAAGATTATAAGACATGACAGATTCTCAAGTAACATAGAAACAACTTAAAAGGTTAATTGCAAGAATTTCAAAGTAATGATCCTTCATGTTTGGTAAGCATGATTCTGGTAACAGGACAACTAATCTAGTTGAATAGGTTAAGTATACAGCTCTAGCATAGTGAAATTCTAGTTTCAACAGTGTGACATAACAAAGGATAATGTTCAAACCAGTAGAGACTAAACTCTAAAGAACAATTAAGGGCATGGTTTAAACTGGATTGACAGAGCACATAAAATTAATTCTAGAAAGTCATTAGCACAACAAAGCTTACAGATGATCACACAGCCATAGAGCTCAACATGAGACCTTTTCAATAGTATTTCGGGAAGCCTTAGGATCATAAGAACATTTGAAGAAAGAAGACAACTTGAATTGACATAATCTAATCACAATAAAAACTCTGTAATTATCCTTAAGTATCCATAATTACCATAATCCTAACTTTATCAAAACAAGTGATTCAACTACATTATCTAGATCAACAGAGAGTATCAATGCAAGAACAGTGGAGCAAACATGAAAGCCTTAACAAAAATATCTCGAAATCTGAAGTTAGGATAGGTTTAGAAGATCACATGATGTTCTTAGTCATCTATGATAGTTCATAAACATATAAATTTACTTAACTTAGAAGAGCATTCATTAAATTTACAGGGATGACTGATTGAATTAATTTCAGATTTCTTTAGAGGTCAGTAAATTCACACACATAATATCAAAGCATAATGACCAAATTTAACACATTATAAACAGAATAATCAAAAAGAAGAAACAAGACTTTAATCTTGAAACAATTAACGAGAGGAAAGGTCAATGTGCACTGACCTTTCTCCAACCAGCAAACCAAACAAAGGCCTTGTTTAGCCGTTCAGGAAACCAAAACTTAGATCTCAAGCAGTGAGTAACTCAGAACTAGAAAAGAGAGAGAGAAAGGAATAGAAACTGAGGTCACTACATTTGACCCCGAAGTGTCGAATCTTCATGATGAACCTCTGAAAGAACTCCATGCATGCTCCGATTTGACAAATCATAAGAGAGATTTGAACAATTTGAAGTTTCACTCTTTGACTAGGGTTTTCGGTTTTGGGATTTTTGAATTATATCAGTGAAATTGGAAATGGATCGGCAGGATTCGCGACATAGGGACAAGATAGATTGATTGAGGTTTGATTTCGTTGACCTTGCATGAATTTGTGCAAGGTCTCATGACTGATGGGGAATGAAGCAGAGGAAGAAGAGAGCATTTAGGGAAAGGGGGCACCTTATCCAAGAGGCAAATGATTAGGGTTTTGGGGTAACATGGTCTAGTGAGGTTAAGATTTGGGGGGTGGGGGAATCAATCTGGGCCGTTTGATCGTTTGGACAACGGCCCTGATAAATCAGGTGTTAAAAATTTTAAAAGGTTTTTTACAAAAAAAATATAGGGACCGTTAGAGTTCTGTAGTTCAACAGTGGAGATGAGATTGTAGTGGGGATTAAAAGAAAAGAGAAATCTCGGGATTAATTACGGACCCGTTGATGAGTTAAGATCAACGGCCCAGATTTGTTTGTGCTTGTTTTGTGAGTCTCGGAGACGGGTGACGTGGCACACCACTATTGGCTCACAAGGAGTGGCCTGGATCGCCAACTTAGACTGGAGGAGTTGTTTGGGCTGGGTCTGATGGCGATTGGGGTCTATGTATTGGGCTAGTTTTAATTTAAAAGAAGGCCAATTTGTGTTTAATTAAAGAATTGCAATTATAGTCTTTTAACCCTTTTTGAAAATAATATAAATAAACTTAATTATTTTCAAAAAAATGTAGTAAAAATTATAATTATCAAATATACCACTAATTATTGTAACTAATTATTTTCAAATACTTTGTCTTCTAAATTATGACACTAATTTTGAATTATTAACATAGTAGTCTAATTAACTAGAAATTAAGGAGTGATTCGTTAAATCAATTATAAAGCCTATGTGATTTACATAAAAGTTATTTAAATAGTCTTAAAATAGTATGTATGATATATTTGTAATTACATAATACTAAATTATTTATTTCAACACTATTAATAGTTAATTAATTTTTGTAAAATAGGTATTATTCCTTGCAAATATTTTCAAAACATTCATTGCAAATTGTTAAGTATAAATAAATAAATTTTAAAAGGGAGGGTCAAAATTGGCCGTCAACACCACCCGATCCACACATCACAATCGGTAAGGGAAATACTCATCGAGCCAAAGTGCTCATACCCACAACAGACATGTATACCAACAACAAGCACGTCAAATGCATAAACATAACCCTAGGTAGACAGATACGTCATGCTCTACATGATACCCAACACGACTAAGGTGCAATAAGCGACCTACCTCTCGAGAGCCATCTCGCTCATATAATACCACAAGCTACACAGGATCACATCACACGTGTGAATAATCAAGCTACCCCACCACCGACATGGCATAATAGAGTAGTACAGGGGATAGATGACGATAGGAATAACATCCAACACCCGAAAACTCATCCATAAGCAATGCTATGCTGAATAAGAATATCTGATCTGGTGTAGAATATACATCCACACTAGGTCTACAGACAGACCTCTAAGCCGATTCTGATCATCCAAAATTAGGGCAATAACCTCCCATCCGTGACACATACGATCAATCATCAAATCAGGAACAAACTTCCACGATCCGCAACCAAAGGAACGGAGTGTCTCTCCGACACAAACTCCCCAATCAGTGATAGTACCAGAATCTTCATACCTGATTTCAATCTCTACCACTTAAATGACTACCACGTCACACTTACACAATCATCCAATGGGAGTTACTCCCACAACCTACCGCACCACGTTGCAAAATTCAAAACATCCATGGCTACCAACCATACCATCATTGTGATGCAAATCAAGAACACCATTCTCAAGCCACACTAAGATAGCGCCAGCATACTCTGAACATCTGAAATCTTCCCCCCCTCCTCTGAGCTCGTGACATTCTTATCAGAACTAAAACGCAACCTTTATCCTCAACTTCCATTTTCCATATCGCTCGCTGCATCTATCATGCTGCTTCACAAGAGTACAAAAATTTCATCATAGCTCCTGAACCACCAGTAGAATAATACTTTTCATCGGCTCGAAACCTTTTACTTAGCATATTTCAGAAGAAGGACCGCCACACACAACCAACTTCCCATACCCGCGAAAGATGCAGAACTCAAGTCGTGTGCTAAACCACCGTAATTCTTTCGGAATCCATTTACACATAACAAAGCCTTCAGAATTAATACCTCCAAATCAATCAAATTGCGATGCCTTTCGAGCCCGCACGTACAGCCATGAATCACCTACGTAGCCTTACCATACCGAGGGAATCAATTATTTCCACAACCATGCTGATTCAAACCAGTACTAACTAACTCAACTTCTCACGATTTACTCTAGACTTGCCTTCAAAATAATAGCTCTGTGCAAACACACAACAGACCTCAAACAACACTCCTCCCGAGTGGCCAATCACGAGACCACGTCGTCTCAATACCTATAAGCCATCTCCAACTCTCCTCATGCACTCAATAGTATCTCCAACTGATATCCCCGTTCTAAAGGACCTTCTGCAAATCCGAAGTTGTTCTCCCATTTCTCTAACATTGCACTACAGACCCGATGATAACATAGAGATTCCCCAAGTGTTATTCACACTTTGCCACAAAACCCAGTCCTCAGCCACGTAACGAACCCAAAATCCTTAGACACCGCACTTTAATTCTTGAACCCACTAGAACCATTGTTGAGAGTCACCCACTAGCACACATTCCTCAAGTCCTTTGCCCCAATTACCTTTGATGTTCTCTTTTCTTAGTCATAACTAATCCACCAATGTACCGATAGTCAAAAACTGCACAAGAATGCAACCACGTGACCCAATCGTAGACGGTGGGCTCCACCACTTAGCTCTAACTACAGTCACATAAATTCAGAACCCACAATAACTCCTCCTTCTCAATTACCATGATCTCGCACCGTTAACCTGCCAAATTCCTCGCAAGATCTTGTTGTATCCATCATAACACATCCCGAATTGTCAGCCACAAATGCACATTTGACCTCTTAACAGTCATACCATCTTCTTCAAGCGATCAAAGCGCACATAGCAGTACGTGCCCTTCACTGGGTAGAAAGTAGAACTCTTCACATGAACTTCATCAAAAATCATGCAACCGCTAACCTGCTCATAGGAGATATCCCACCTGTGCAACCTCATATCGACCTCCTCAAACGCCATTGACATGGTTACCTTCATCATGAAGTTAATTAATCTCCCTAGGCCCAAATTGATCCTCCAGTCGTAAGAATCCTTTCATTCATTAACATCACCCGAAGGTCCAACAATATATTTGAAACTCGAATTCGTATTACATCCAAAATAATAATCAAACACTCACATTTTCCTATATTCCAATCAAGCCTTTTTCATCACATTCAAGATTTCTAAGCGCAGAAACCACCTCAAGGATCATCTCCCTCGAACCATCAATACTGAAAACACCGATTCGATTCTAAAGCTGCAACACACTTCCATCTCTGATAACTGCTTCTTCGGTACAATTTCACAACACCGTTCCCAGAGGCAAACAATTGTAGACCAACACACCGACGAGCCTTAATGTGTTAAACTAAGGACGGTGACACCATGATATTAAAAAGAATTCCACCAAATTCGAAAATGTCCAACCTTGCGACTCCTTCAACCAATGCTTGTACGTCCATAGTCCGATTGCCTCTCCTCCGCTAGAATCAAATGCCAAGTCTCCCTAATCATGAACCGATTAATCCTCCTCCTGAATCATTCATTGCCACGACACATAAGTAAGCACCCTACAGTTCACACCGATTGTGTGCGATAACAATGCATCAACATCACAATACACTATGCGTAGCCTTGAAACCATAAACAACACCAACACTGGGCTGAAATGACAGAACACCCACACAAGGCGACGATAATAGTTCGCATGCATACTCAGGGAAAAATATCCTGCACCGCATCTGTAGCGCCTTCACAACTCATCGGTGTCCAACTGATAACAAATGCCCGATGTCGCATAAAAATGAGTAGGAAGGAACCAAAGGCATAAGCTTCAACAAAATCATATCGCACGACGAGGAATCAAGTAAGGGAAGTTCTCCTAACATCTCTGTAGCCTCTCGAAGATAAGTACAGAAGTCTTCGTACCGATCCGCAAGACTCTACTAGACTTGCTCATGACTCGTGAGACCTAAGTTAACCTAGAGCTCTGATACCAAACTATCACGACCCAAAACCCGCTATAGGCCGTGATGGCACCCAACATCACCGTTAGGCAAGCCAACCATGAACTATCATGTTAATTATTCATTTTATTACTTACAAATTTTATTATATAAAGAAATTTATGCATTAAAAATCATAGATACGTACAATTTAAATAAAACATGAAATGGAAGTGTGTCAGTACTAATCAAAACAACAAACAAATTCTAGAACATCCCAAAACCCAGTGTAGCAAGTGCATGAGCATCTACTAGGAAGTACAATATAATACAACATCTGTCTGGAATACAAGGCAGACAGGATAAGTAAATAATAATGATGGAGACTTTGTGTGTTGCGAATCGTGGCATGGAATACAGCTCCCCATAAACTCCCCTTAGCAGCTGCGCCTATGGGCCTAAATGAACACCGGATATACCTGCATAATCAGTACAGAAGTGTAGCATGAGTATGTAAATCATTGAACACCTGGTAAGTATCTAGCCTAACCCGGAGAAGTAGTGACGAGGGGTCAAAATTGACACATATTAGTGGTCCAATAAATCCTAAGAAATAAAAGTAAACAGGTATAAAACATCATAAGTAAACAGTAAAATAGGTATAGGTACCTATTACGATCCCCAACTGAACAGTAACCACAAAGTCCTCAAATATTGGATACTACTTCAAGTGAAATACATAATGGTCAACACTAGACAACATATCACGTCTTAAGCTAGGGAAAACTCGCGGGTGCACTGATTTCTTATCAATTATTACACATGATTCTGCCGAGGCTAGCGGCCCGATCCCATAAGGGTATTTCGTAGAACTATCAAGGCGAATGATCCAATCCCATAAGAGTGTGTTATGATATCCTCTCGAGGCGAGCGACCTGATCCCATAAGAGTGTACTGCAATAATCCTGTCAAGGCGAACGGTCCGACCCCATAAGAGTATATTACATCATACTGCCGAGGCGAACGGCCCGATCCCATAAGAGTATATTACATCATATTGCCGAGGCGAACGTCCCATAAGAGTACTGCTAAGGCGTTCAACCCGATCCAATTAGAATATGAAGCATTTATGAGTCCTTGACCCTACCCACGAGTGTATGTGTGAGTTATGAAATTCAAGAAAACCTTCCAATGAATACGCACAATGCGGGAGAAATTCCTAAGCGAAGTACAATTTCTTCGGCTAATCAAGTAGCTCATCAAGTATCTAAAATAGCGTGTCTATTACTGTCACGACCCTAACCCTGAACCCGGTCGTGATGGCGCCTCTCGTGAAGATAAGGCCAGCCAATTTAACCAAAATCTCATTTTAAGTAGTTAATTAACATGAAAACAATATAAGCATGATTTAATAGCAATCATTCACGAAAATATAGCTAACCATAATAGAAACCATCTCGACACAGCCCAAACCAGGGTGTCACAAGTCATGAGCAACTATGGATCCTGATACAAGTCTACTAAATACAATATCTGGCACAACTGTTTGAAAAACATGGAAACGATAACATAAGGGAGATATGGGGCTGCGGACGCCAACAGCTACCTCGTAGTCTCTGAATCACCGCCTGGGCGGGAGGAGTCGGAACTCCGGAGCGGAACCAACAACGCCTGAATCTGCACACATGGTGCAGGGAGTAACGTGAGTACTCCGACCCAGTGAGTAATAAATATAAATAATGACTGAAAGTAAGAAAGCATGTAAAGCACAAGGTATTCTATAAGGAAGCAATAAAACATCATTTAAAAACAGTAAATCAGTGAGAAATCAAGTAAAATCTCCTTATCAACAATTCCGCCCCTCGGGCAATATCGCAGAACAGTAACCAGCCCCTCGGGCTCAAATCTCAGAACAATACCAGCCCCTCGGGCTATCACATGGAGCAGTATCAGCCCCTTGGCTATATCTCACATCACAATGGGTACCCGCGCTCACTGGAGGTGTACATAATCCGGGAGGGGCCCCTTACGGCCCAAACACAATATCAAGCCACCTCGTGGCATCAAATCTAGGCCCTCGGCCTCATATCAGTCAAGCCACCTCATAGCGTATATAAAGTATCTCAGGCCCTCGGCCTCATATCAGTCACAAGCCACCTCGTGGCATATAAAGTATCTCAGGCCCTCGGCCACATATCACTCAGTATATCCTCACATCTGGCCCTCGGCCGCACTCAGTCAGAAAATCATCACAAGCCCCTCGAGCATAGTAAAATAGTAGTTCTCAGCCCAAAAACATCATTAGAATATTATTTAAGTCTCAAAAATGAGTAAAAGTGGCTGAGTTGTAAAACAGTGAAAAACAGCATGACTGAGTTCAAGTAATAAGTCAAAATAGTGAGGAAACAGTGATAAAAATCCCCAAAGGGTTCAAATAATTGGCACGAAGCCGAAATATTGAATCAGCCCAAATCATGATGATAACAAATAAGTTTCAGTCAAATACGCGGTAAAAATATCAATCGGGACGGACCAAGTCACAATTCCCCAGTAGTGAATGACCCCACGCTCATCATCGAGCGCGTGTCTCACCTAAATATAGCACTACGATGTACAATCCGGGGTTTCAAACCCTCAGAACATCATTTACAATCACTACTCACCTAGAACCGGATAAATCCCTAGCCCGCGATGCCCTTGCCCCTCGAATTGGCCTCCACGCGCATCAAATCTATCCAAAATCAGAACGAATACGTCACAATATGCCAAGGGGACAAATCCCAAGCCAAAACAATCGAAAAATACCAAAAATTCTGAAATTAGCAAAACCCGAGCCCCGGGCCCACTTCTCGAAGCTCAGAAATTTTTACATCAACGGGTTCCTTATCTCCCAACGAATTCGTACATATCAAAAGTTCTCAAATCCGACCCCAAATGGTCCTCCAAATACCCAATTAAAATTTCAAAATCTCAAGCCCTATTTCTTCCATTTTTAGCAAGACTTAAATGATTTTCTAGGTGGATTTCACAATATAAACGAGTTTTAGGTCCGAAATTCTTACCTCCAATCGATTCTCCTTGAATCCCTCGTTAATTTCCTTCAAGAACCTCCAAAAATGAGCAACTATGGGTGAAAATATACCCAAAATCGCGGACAAAATAAGGCTTAAAAACATTCTGCCCAGGCTTCATCGAGTTGTACCGGCGATGTGCAGGTTGTACATCCTCTTACCATTTTCCCTTGCTGTACATTTTCTGTTAAAACGCTCATAACTCCTTGTGTAAATATCCAAATGTTCAACGGTTTGAAGATTTAGAAACTAGACTCGAAGATCTTTCATCTGATAGGTTGTACACTATATAACTCTTTATATATTCCGAGATATGAGCTTCTAAAATGCGTCAGAAAATTCTGTCGAAATTGCTCCACCAGCCAACTTCGATCAATCATAACTTCCTGTACAAATGTCCAAATGATAAATGGTTTATCTTTCTGGAAACTAGATTCAAAGAGATACAACTTTTATATTTTGATCATCTCATAATTCCTCATATATTGTGAGATATAAGTTTCTAAAGTTGGTCCTGTTCAGCAAAAATTTCTGCCATGCTCACTGCCTGGAAAACAACAGCAGTACCGAGCTTTGGCTAATAAATCGTAACTTTTGACACAAATTTCCAAATGATAAATGGTTTATCTTTCTGGAAACTAGATTCAAAGGGCTACAACTTTCATCTTTTGCAATTGTTCTGATTCCTTATAGATTACAAGATATGAGCTTCCAAATTAGACTACTCGCACCAGTTTTTCTGTAACTTATTCTGCAATTTTTTTTTCCAAAGATGAAATAGTCCGTAAAACCACCCAAAACTCACCCGAGCCATTCGGGACCCCGTACGGATATACCAATAAGTCCTAAAAATTATTACGGACGTAGTCGAGGCCTCAAATCACATCCAACAACGCTAAAAACACGAATGATACCCCAATTCAAGCCTAATGAAACTAATAAATTCCAACTTCTACATTCGATGCCGAAACCTATCAAATCGAGTCCGATTGACCTAAAATTTTGCACACAAGTCATAAATGACATAACGGACCTATGAAAATTTTCAGAACTGGATTCCGACCCTGATCAAAAAGTCAACTCCTCGGTCAAACTTTTCAAAAATCTTCCATTTTCCAACATTCGCCAAAATGCATTGAATTGTCCTACGGAGTTCCAATTTCAAATCCGGACATACGCCTAAGTCCGAAATCACCGTACGAAGCTATAGCAACTCTCGGAATTCCATTCCGATCCTCGGATCAAAATCTCGCCTAACAACCGAAAATCTCGCCTAAATACTAACTCCGCCAATTCAAGCCTATTTCTACACCGGACCTCCAAAACCAATTCCGATCACACTCCTAGGTCATAAATCACCTCCCAAAGCTAACCGAACCATCAAAACTCACATCCGAGCCCTCTAACTCATGAGTCAACATCCGAATGACTTTTCCAACTTAAACCTTCTTAAAAGAGACTAAGTGTCTCATTTCTTACCAAATCTACTCCGAACGCAAACTACTCAACTCGATCACATAAAATACGGATAACGAAGTATAATAAAGTAGAAATGGAGGAAACGGAGCGGTAATTCATGAGACGACTAGCAGGTCGTCACAATTACTCTACGCAAGTCTAGTTTCATGTCATAATGTGAATTACAGCTTTTAAACATGCAAGAATAACTCAAATAGTACAATTAAAGCATGGCATGAGTCTAAGTCTACCCAGACATAATTAGGAGTTCTACCATACGCACAGATACTCGTCACCTCATACATGCGTAGCCCCCATAACATGTAGCACATAACAAATATAACCCCTACGAGGTAATTTCCCCCTCACAAGGTTAGACGGGAGACTTACCTCGCTCTGAAGTTCTATAATCGGCTCCAACGCCTCTCTAACACCTCAAGCCAATGCTCATCGATCCGAAATAAGTCAGACAACATGCAAATCAATAAACAATACTCCAATTCATAATATAACAATTTATAACAATTTTCAACTTCGCTCAAAAAGTCAACAAAGTCAACCCCCTAGGCCCACGTGCCTGGATTCCAAGAATTTTCGAAGATAATCATTACCCATAACACCACGAACTCAAATATATAATTTATTCTTATTTCCATGTACAATTTTGTTCTCTAAATCTAAAATTATCATTTTTGGGTTTTCTTCTAAAATCCCACAATTTCTAACAATTTTCGTGTTCAAATCCATGTATAATTTATGTATTTAACTCACAACAGGTAGGAATCACTTACCATATGATACATGATGAAAATGGCACTTTAGAATCGCCCCAAGGTCAACTCCAATGAGAAAAATGAGATGAAATGAGCCAAAACCTGATTTTAAACTTTTATACACTGCCCAGGCGACCTTCTTCGCAAACACATCATGTTTCTCGCGTTCTTGCAGCACACTCAATGTCAGCTCCAAAAATTTCTACGCAAACACGAGATAAGGCTCGCGAACGCGATGCTTCACCAGGTTGTCTCATCGCGAACGCGTCCACGGATGCAAAGACCCTAGGCCCAGTTTCTACATTGCGAAAAGTGGACTTGTCATCATGAAAGCGAATAACTGCTTCCCAAACCAATGCGAATGTGACACCATTAACACAAAAGCGAAGAGCAAACCATCTAGCTCAAGTCCTTCTTCGCGAATGCGAGTTTCCCTCCGCGTTCGCGAGGACCAAAACCAGAACCAGCAACCAGCAATAGGAAAACACTCCAACTTGGTCTGAAACCACCCCGAAATATATTCGAGGCCTTGTCCAATCATACCAAAAAGTCTCAATACCTTATTCAAACTTACCCAAAGGCTCGAAACGCCACGAATAACATCAAAATCACAAATTGATCCTTCTCTTATCTTTCAAACATTCAAACTTCTCCGAACGCGTCTGAATCATACTTAAACATTCCGGAATGACGCCAAACTTTACGTACAAGTCATAAATCACAATGTGAACCTATTCCAAGGCTCAAAATCCCATCAGACATCGATAATGCCAAAGTCCACTTCAGATCAAACTTAGGAAATTCTAAAATTTTCAAAATGCTAACTTTCCACAATAAGCGCCCAAATGCTCCTCGGACCATCCAATACTCACCCGAACATACGCCCAAGTCCAAAATTATCATACGAACCTATTAGAACCTTCAAACTCCGATTCCGAGGTCGTTTACTCAAAAGTCAAACCTTAGTCAACTCTTCCAACTTAAAGCTTCCGAATTGAGAATTATTCTTCCAAATCAACTCCAAACTCCTCGAAAATTGAAATCAACAACACGTGCAAGACATAATAAATTAACTAAAGCTACTCAAAGCCTCAAATCGCTGAACGACGCGCTAGAACTCATAATGATCTGTTGGGTCGTTACATGTAATATCCAACTATGCCTAAGAAACTGCGAATCACTGCTGAACTTGTAGGTCTAGGCCAATTCTTCACAGCTACGATCTTTTGAGGATCAACCATGATCTCTTCATTGGAGACGACATGACCCAAGAAAGTGATAGATTCAAGCCAAAATGCACACTTCAAAAACTTCGCGTACAACTTGTTCTGATACAAAGTCTGCAGAACTGCACTGAGATGATTGGCATGGTCCTCTTGACTTCATGAATATACAAGAATTTCGTCAAAGAAAGCTATCACAGAGGAGTCGAGGAAAGGCTTGAAGACTCAATTCATAAGATCCATGAAAGTTGTCGAGGTATTCGTTAGCCCAAAATACATTATTAGAAATTCAAAGTGCCTGTGTCGAGTCTGGAAAGCCTTTTTTAGAGTATCCTACTCCCTGATCTTCAATTGGTAATACCCCTATCTTAATTCAATCTTGGAGAAATGCTTAGCACCTTGTAACTAATCGAACAAGTTATCTATTCATGGCAGTGGGTGCTTATTCTTGATTGTGACCATGTTGAGCTACTGATAGTCAATGCACATTCTCAGAGATCCATCTTTCTTCCATACAAAGAGAACCGGTGCACCCCAAGATTACACACTCGCTCGGATGAAACCCTTCTCTAGCAAATCCTTCAACTGCTCCTTTAGTTCCTTCGGTTCTGTCGGTGCCATTCTGTAGGGTGGAATAAATATAGGCTGCATGCTTGGAATCACATCGATCCCAAAATCGATCTCCTTGTCTTGTGGAATCCTAGGAAGCTCATCAGGAAAGACCTCCAAAATTTCATTCACAACTAGCACAGACTCAAGTGTTGGTGCTTCTGCCTCAGTGTCTGCGACTCGGACCAAGTGGTAAATACACCCCTTATTGATCATATTCACGTTCTTAAGGTAAGACGTAAACCTACCCCTCGGCATCACATCATCCTTTTTCTAGTCAATGACTAGCTCATTTGAAAATTCAAACCTAACGATTCTAGTTCGACAATCAAGCTTGGCATAACATGAGTGAAGCAAGTCCATCCCCATTATCATATCAAAATCTACCATCACTAATTCAACAAGATCAGCCGTGGTGTCTCGGCCATGAATTGTGATAGTACAATCCCTATAAATCGCATAGTCACAATAGACTCACCAACTGGAGTAGATACGAGAACGTCTCACGAAGCTGTTCCGGTTCTATCCCAAATTCCATAACAACATAAGGAGTGATATATTACAAGGTGGAACCTAGATCTATAAGAGTATACATAGCATGAGATTGGACATTCAATATACCCGTGACAACATCTGGAGAAGCCTCTAAACTCTGGCGACCCCTCATAGCATAGAACCTGCTGGGTCCCCCAAACTCTGTGCACCACCCCTAGTTGTACCACACCCTGCGGGTGCCGGAGTACCTCGAGCTGGAAGAGGTGCCGCAAAAGTGGTGGCTGCTGAACTGGCTGGTTGTGCCATATCCCTACTCTTTAAAATGCTCAAAAATACTCAAAGAAACCAATTACAGGTGCAAACAAAGGAAGAGCACGCCAACAGGCTATTTCAGAAATCCAAACAAATAAGTCAGGCAACTTAAAGAGTAGAGAAGATACATATACATTAGCCTTACTAATCCTACTGATAGATTCAGATTTATAGAAGTTCTTAGCCATGTTCATAATAACTTAGCTATGTTCAAACTCAATATAGGTCCACACATAGATTAAACCTCCAATTCTTACTAAGTATATGAGTTAGCAACTGGATTCATAATCTCTAAAGAGTATTAACAGGGATACTTAAGCAAACAAAGTGATCTCAACTTAATAGATAACATAATCTTTAAGGAACCTCACATTCATACTAAGCTCATTTGGAGTTAATGCACAGTGTTATACTTAAATAAGGCAGATAAACATCAAAAAACTTCGCTTAAGTCTATTGGTGAGTCACATTCAACTTGTAAAGGCTTAGCAAAGTTCAGTTTCTCTTATGTGACTATACAACATGAGAACATAGGTATGAGTATGAGATATAATGATGGTAGGCTATAATCTTATATTTTAGTCGCTTATTACACTCTAATTTGCAGCACTTTATTCGTTTTGAGCTTTAATTGATAGTGTTTCGCACTTATTGTGTGTTTTATGCCTTGTAGGAGTGATTTAGAGCTATGTAGATGTTATGGAATGAATTTGAGTGATTTGGATCTTTGTATTCTAAGTAAAATCCCAAAAGATCAAGTCGGGATTGTGTTCTGGGGTCGAGGACCAAGTCTAGACGTCAAAACGCAAGAAAAATCCGTACTCTGAGAAATGTGCACTAGTGTAGCGTGTGGGGCACCGTGGCTGTGCAAATTTCCTACTGCCTGTCAGAATTAGCTCTCTAGATTTCCCCACTAATGCCCCGCATGGCACGTCGTCCAATGCAGCGCGCCTGTGCAATTTTTACAGAGTGACAATCCTATTTCGGCTAGGAGAAGGTAATTTCATCTGGGCCCGACCCTACTTGGTATAAATACATGGAAAAACATTATTTTCTGGACTTTTGACACATATTCGACCTAAGGAGGCTAAGGAGGAGTTGGAAGAACACGAGAACAAGGATTTCATTATTCCTTCCTCAATCAAGACCCGAGTTTGGATCGAATTTATGTTTTCCTATACTTCAATTTTATTTGTGATGAATTTCTCCATATCTATGGAGTAGTTCCCTTTATGGTTTGATGGATTTGGTGTATTGATGATTTTTTGTGGATTATAACTCAAGTTTTATGTATTGAAGCGTTTTTGGATGATTTAACTGTTGCATCTGTATTCACTTGTTCATTTAAAGAGAGAGGCATAACTTGTGATATCTTTGCATTATATTGTTGGTTGAGTTCATTAATTTTTCTTAGTAATTGAAAGGGGCTAGTTGAATCATTGATTAAACCTAGTTAGGAGAATAATCGAGAGAGGTTCTCCTAAATACCAATCCATTACGCATTCTTGTATATCTTCACGTGCTTAAAGTGGTTCATCGTATGAGGTTAAGAAGTTTTTGCTGAATCGTTGAACTGAAAATTGAGTGAATTCGAGAGACATAGTTAAGCATTAAAAGTGAATTACCTAGAGATAGATCCCAAATAATTATCTTGCACCTATCCTATCAACCCCTATTTTCTCCCACTGATAACTTTCTTGCTTACCATTGTTGCGATAGTCATTAGTCACTAGCTTTAGATTCTTTGTAAATTTTAGTTATTAATCATATAAATCTCAACTATTTATTCTCCTGATAGCAATCAAGCTAGAAACTATGAAAATATTATTTAAGTCCAATCCCTATAGATACGATATTATACTATACTATTTGACTAGCGAGCATAATTTAAGTGTGTGTTTCGAGCTCGTCAAAGTTTGGCGCCGTTGTCGGGGATTAGCAATCAATAGTGTTTGAAATAGTTTTTTATGCTAATTCAGGAATTTTTCTTTTTATTTTTTTCTCTTTTTACGTTTGGTGTTCTTTGACTGTGCGTAGGTTACAGTTTAGATTGGTGCATGGCTCGAACTTCTGAGAAGGAAGTGTTGCCATACGAGCCAGAAATTGAAAAAAAACCTATGACAGCTGAGGAAGGAAATAAATATCACCGAGACAACAGAAAAGGTTGGGAAATCCTCAACCAAAGATATGGCTAGAAACGGTAAAGATAATGTGGATTTGGCTGCAAGAGAAGCAACCCAACGACAAGAACAAACTGCACGGGATGCAGAAGAAGCAGCTATTAGAGATGCACAGTTTATCTACGAAGAAGAGAGGGGTCATAGAATTGCTCAAAATCAACCTTTGGGTGCAGACCAGTTCGGAAATATAGCTCCCATGCCTAGGAGACCACTTGGCGATTATGCTAGACCAATCTACAATCAAGGTCTATCGAGTATTAGACCACCTCCAATTGCTGCAAACAATTTTGAGTTAAAGCAAGGGTTGCTTCAAACCCTTCAGAATTGTGTCTTCAGAGGGAAGCCAAAATAAGATCCAAACAAACATCTAATGGACTTCGAGGAGATTATGAACACCTTTTAATACAATGCTGTGTCACAAGATGCAGTGTATCTAAGGGCTTTCCCCTTTTCTCTTAAAGATGATGCAAAGCAGTGGCTTCGAAGCTTACCCACAGGATCAATTAGAACTTGGGAGGAAATTTCCAGAAAATTCCATGATATATATTTCTCCTCAGCTAAGACGGGCAAGTTCAGACGAGAAATTCATAACTTCTGCAAGAAAGAGGATGAAACTATTTTTGAAGCATGGGAGAGGTTTAAGAGGATTGTTAAAAAGTGTCAACATAGCAGAATTGAATTCTGGATGCAACTCTAGGACTTTTGGATGGATTGACACCGGCCTCACGTAGAACATTGAGCAATGCAGCTGGAGACCCGTTGATGAAGAACACTCTAGAGGAGATAGTTACAATTCTTGATGAGTTATCTAAAGATGCAAATCAATGGCCCTTTGAGAGTGTGGAAAGAAGAAGATCAACTGGTGTTCACCAGGTTGATGCTAACACATCTGTGCAGGTACAGCTTGATGCCATGGCCAAAGAGATAAGGAAGCTGACCTTAGCGTCGATACAGAGTAAGTCTCACGCTGCTTGTGATATATGTGGAAGAGGACACCCTACTCATGAGTGTCAACCCTTAACTGAGGAAGTGAATACAGTGGGAAACTATAATTTTAATGTAATGGGTCAGAGGTACCCCGATTTGTTACGGAGTTCACCTGGGGGTATCGCGAATGCATGGTAACAGAATAACTCTAGACCCTAGAGACAAGGAGCGCTAGCATTCCAAAATCAGTAGAGGCAGCAATTTCAGCCTCAACGGCCCATTCAGTCTAGCATAGAAGATCTCATGAAGGCCTTCATTCTAAAAACTGATGAGAGGCTTGAAACTCATAGCGCAGCTATACGGGAACATAGAGCAGCTATCAAAGAAATAGGTACTGATTTTCAAAACTTGGAAAGACAGGTCGGGCAGCTAGCCACTCTATTGTCTGAGAGGATTATAGGAACTCTCCCCGCTGATACTGAGAGAAATCCCAAAGAAACAATGAATGTTGTGACCTTGAGAAGTGGGCAAGTGTTGAAGGATCCCACCTCAATCCAAAGAGATGTGATAATTACAAAAGAAAAGTGGAGAGCAGCTTAAAAGTGATGACGACAAGAAGAAGAATGGCCCAATGAAAACTGAGAAGAAGAAGAAGAAGGAAGAAAATCGAGAAGGGAGGAAACTGGGAAGAGTGAGCATATGCCTGCTTTACCTTTCCCTCAAAAGCTATATAGAGAAAGGCTAGACAAGCAGTTTGGGAGATTTTTGGATGTGCTAAAACAATTCCATGTAAACTTACCATTTACAGAAGTGCTCTCACAAATTCCTGCTTATGCCAAATTTATGAAGGAGATCCTGACAAAGAAGAGGAAAATTGAGGAGACCTCAGTGGTCAAGCTTATAGAGTAGTGCTATAATGCAAAATAAACTCCCACAAAGGTGTGGAGATCCAGGGAGTTTTACTATACCTTGCTCATTAAGGACTATAAATTTTTATAAGTCTTTATGTGATTATGGTGCATCAATTAACTTAATGCCTCTATCTATTTACAGGAAACCGGAGAAGGAGATTGGAGAGATAAGGTCTATACCAATATCTTTGCAGCTGGCAGACCAAACGACCTTAATACCAGTGGGGATAGTGGAAGACGTGTTAGTTCTGGTGGATAAGTTTGTATTTCCTATATATTTTATAGTGGTGAATATAGAGGAGAACAAGGAGGTCACCCTCATCCAAGGCAGACCATTCTTAGCGATGGTTAGAGCTATACTAGATATACACGAGAGGAAACTCATGCTTAAAGTGGGTAAGGAGACGGTGACATTTGATATGAATGTAGAAAAGGGAGCACAAAAGGAAAAACCAGCTGCAAGTGTTGAATGGAAAGTGAAGGGCTCAAAAGAAAAGGATGCAATGAGTGAGAAAGATATGTGTGGGTGTACCCCAAAAAGGCTAAGAAGAAGTTGTCTGCCTTGATGTGCGCATTAGTCCGAAGGCGAGGAGTGGAGCCCGACTTTGACTCAGACCCCTATTAGGTGTTTAGGAAAGTTTCCTTTACCTTATGCTTTTTAATTGTGTGTCATGGGGACATACCATAACTTAAAGTGTGGAGTAGGGGATAATTGTATGTTGTATGTATATGTGTTAGTTTTGTTATTTGTAGTAGTTGGAAAATTGCAAAAAAAATCCATAAAAATTGAAAATAATTTAATTTTTCCCGACAATGGATATCATTCGATGGGTTTTTTTATGGATTAAATTCGAAAGAAAAATACAAAAAGATTTTATTTTGTTAGGTAGTGTAGTAATTCCCCCTTGTGCCGCGGTTCTTTTTCAAGGGTTTTGTTTGAACCAAGTGTAGTTAGTTTTTATTTTTGTTAGGAGTAGGAAGCCTTGTGCTATGATTTGAATTGAAAGCAATGTCTCTTGACTCTATTATGCCTTGAGAAAAGTAAGTGCTTTAGTTGTGACGCATAGGCTCAGTTTTTGACTCTTGTATAAGTACCTTAAATTGTATGATCTTAACTTTGCTTAACTGCTTTGACTAGAGTTTCGTGATGAGTCCGATCCTGAGTGAGTTATGTGCCATGTGTGTTTGAGGTTTCTTGTTATTCTGTGCATTGAATTTGATGTCTAGAACTTGCCCCGTGTGTTTGCAAAGCAAAATAGTAGTTTTATTCAGTCTTGAAAGTGATCTAGGCATTTCTTTGTTAAGCCAGTTATATGCTTTTACCTACCTATTTGTGATGTGCTGTAGTTAACCCTTTTGAGCCTGTAGTCATGTTTCTTTGGCAACCACATTACAAGCGCTACCCATTTGTTTGAATTGACCATCTATTTAAACTTTTTACCTCTCGTGAGCACTTGAATTTGCTATGAACTTTGCAAAAGTTGAAGTGTGGGGCAGTCAGTTTGGCTTTTGAGTGAAATTAATGAAATAAGGAGAAAGGTACACTATTTTTAAAAAAAAAAAAAAGAGTAAGAGCCACTTGAATTGAATAATAAAAGAAAAAGAAAAATAGTTGTATTGTTGTAAAAAAAAATTCCTTGATAGTGGTAACTCTTGATGTATTTGTGCTTTAAAAAGTAGGGAGTTGATGTATATTGATATGAAGGTGGAGTTATGGTTTGATATAAGCGTGGGGTTTTGAATGGTCAATTGTATGTATTAAAGTGCTTAGGGAGGTATAGTCACTCTTATATCTAAATGTATCCTACCCGTTCCGCAGCCTACATTACGACCAATGAAAGTCCTACTTGATCCTTGACTGAATGAGCTCAATTAGTAGAGTAGTACGCTACAGGCAAGCTTATGGTACGTCTTTTGTGGCATATGAATGTTGTTTCTGAGAGTGAGCAAATTCTTTCTATCTTGAGTTCCTAATTGTTCTTAAACTTTAGTGTGTGTGGAATAACTCTCTATTGTTGTGTGAGGGCACTTGATTCATGAAGGAAAGGTAATGTCGTTTACCTCTGTGTTAGAGTAAGTGAGCGGGTTATAAATAATGGGTGGTGCTTTTGAGTCAAATCTTAAGGCTAGGATGCTACGGTATTGTGCTTAATTTGTTTTAAATATTCTTGGTGTGATGAGTTGTGACAGTTGTTGAAGAAAGGTCGTGTTCTATGTGAAGTGTAGTTTGATTGCTCGAGGACGAGCAATGGTTTAAGTGTGGGGTGTTGATGGTAGGCTATAGTCTTGTATTTTAGTCGCTTATTGCACTCTAATTTACTGCACTTTATTCGTTTAGAGCTTTAATTGATAATGCTTCACACTTATTGTGTGTTTTATGCCTTATATGAGTGATTCCGAGCTATGTAGATGTTATGGAATAAATTTGAGTGATTTGGAGCTTTGAAGTCTAAGTAAAAGCCCAAGGGACTAAGCCGGGATCGTTTTCCAAGAAAAATCCGTACTATGAGAAAAGTGCACTAGTGCGGCACGTGGGGCGGCGCGTGACGCGCCGTGGCTAAGCAAATTTCCTACTACCTCTCAGAACTAGCTCTCTGGATTTTCCCACTAATGCCCCGTATGGCGCGTCGTCCCATGCAACGCACCTGTGCAATTTTTACACAGTGACAATCCTATTTCGGCTAGGAGAAGGTGATTTTGTCTGGGCCCGACCCTGCTTGGTATAAATATATGGAAAAATGCTATTTTCTTGACTTTTGACACATATTTGCCTAAGGAGAGCCTAAGGAGGAGTTGGAAAAACACAAGCACAAGGATTTCATCATTCCTTCCTCAAGACCTGAGTTTGGATCGAATTTATGCTTTCCTATACTTTAATTTAATTTTATTTGTGATGAATTTCTCCAAAATTTATGGAGCAGTTCCCTTTAGAGTTTGATGGATTTGGTGTATTGATGATTGTTTGTGGATTATAACTCTAGTTTTATGTATTGAAGTGTCTTTGGATGATTTAACTGTTGCATCTATATTCACTTGTTCATGTAATCGAGAGAGGCATAACTTGTGATATCTTTGCACTATAGCGTTGGTTGAGTTCATTAATTCTTCTTAGTAATTGAAAGAGGCTAGTTGAATCATTGATTAAACCTAGTTAGGATAATAATCGAGAGAGGTTCTCCTAAAGACCAATCCATTACGCATTATTGCATATCTTCACGTGCTTAAATTGGTTCATTTTGTGAGATTAAGACTTAACCGAGAGAGGATTTTTTGCTGAATGGTTGAATTGATAATTGAGTGAATTCGAGAGAATCACTTAAACATTAGAAGTGAATTACCTAGAGTTAGATCCCAAACAATTATCTTGCACTTATCCCATCAATCCATATTTTCTCCTACTGATAACTTCCTGGCTTACCTTTGTTGCGATAGTCATTAGTCACTAGCTTTAGATTCTTAGTAAATTTTAGTTATTAATTATATAAATATCAACTGTTGATTCTCCTGGATAAAAATCAAGCTAGAAACTACGAAAATACTGTTTAACTCCAATTCTTGTGGATACGATATTATACTATACTATCTTTGACTAGCGAGCATTATTTAAGTGTGTGTTTCGAGCTCGTCAGATAAGCGGGAAGTTAGTTTAAGAACATGATAAAGTGAAGAAAACCAAAGATAATCAGGCACATACAAGAAATATTCTTAAAGAGTGCAAAACTAAAACATGGTAGAGTATAGGTTCAGACCAATAGGTTAATTACAGAAAGTTCAGAGCAATGAATGTTTCATATTAAGTAAGCATGGTTTAGCTATACAAGTTAAGTGTATTAATCTAACATGATGATGTTTAGAACTACCAACTCAACGGATGATACTCCACCATAATAGATGCAACTTCAGTCAAATTCCTAGGATATAACTTGAGCTAAGTGAGTAGCACTGACAGGATACACACAAGACTAATTGCAGAAAGCTCATTAGAACATAATTTAGTTCCTTCAGGGTATTATTTTATACAGGGAGACTCATAGATGTGATCAAATAGTTGTGAAAATTGACAGGAAAATTTAACAATGATCTTTCAAGAGTTACAGAATCACAGAAGCACATTAGAAGGAACAGGTCAACTCAAATATCATAAGTTGATAGACTTTAACTATATGACAGCCTTATATTTATCCTTAAGTGTTCATAACTGCTATAGTTAAGTCTATCAGGCAAACAACTTCAGGTGTATAATACAGATCGGCAAATAATCTATAAGGCAAAATCAATGAAGACCATAGCAAAATCATCGTGAAAAGTCTAAGTCAAAGTAGGTGTATAGAATCATTCAGGTTCTTTGTTAACAAGACATAGATTATTCAACTCAGTGACATATTCATCGGGATTACAAAAGTAGTTGATTAGTATTGGTTTAGTTTCAGATTATTAAAGAAACAGTACCTAGAGTATAGTGGTCAATTATGAACTAATAACAACACATATTGAGAAGAAATAAATTAGTGACAACACATCATAAGCAGAATTAATTAGCAGAAGATAATAGAATAGACATGATTTTAACTAAATAATTAAAAGAGAGAAAGGGTCAAAGTACACTGACCTTTCTTTTGAGCAGCAAACCAAACAAGGATTTCACTTAGCCGTTTAGGAACCAAAGCTCAAAACAATTACCAGAACTCAGAACCGGAAAGAGAAGAGATGAGAAATCGGTTAAAACATAGATTTTCTGATTGAAACTGTAAGTTATTGAGTACTTCGTAGTAGGTTGCTTTTTCGTATGTTAGGTTCTGTTAGGTGAGAGAATTAACGCCTCCAATTTATAGTGGCATTCAATGACTTAGGGTTTCAACAGATTCAAAATGATAGTGGAGAGTAACGAAGACCAGATGATGCAAGCAAACAAGTGAAAATCTAGGAGACAGACGGGAAATCAGTAAGGGTTTTACCTGAGAGGAGAGGGGTCGATCGTTGAAGGCAAAAAACCATCGAATAAAGTGTCAATGTCCAGAGGTCATTAAATTTGACCTCTGGACCTCGAGTAATCATGATGAGGCTCTTGATATGCTCATACATTCTCCGATTTAATAGAGCACATGAGAAATCTGGAGATTTGAAATTGCATTTTTGAATCTAGGTTTTCAGATTTGGGGTTTTGAATTCGTGTGATGAAATGGGAATGAAATCAGCGAGATTCGCGGTAGGGGAAGACAAAAGGGATTATTTGAGATTGAATTGTTGACCTTGCACAAATTTGTGCATGGTTTAGAGATTGATGTGGGCTGGTGAGGTTGAGAGAGTTTTGGGAAAGAGAGGCGGTTGGGTCAAGGAGAAATGGTTAGGGTTTTAGGGTAAGGTTGGGTTGTTTCTAGGGTTAAGAAGGATGGGAATGATCTGGGACGTTGGATCTTTTGATCAACGGCCCTGATAATTCAAGGGTTAAAATATTTTAATGAGAAAATATGAGGACCGTTGGATCTCCGTGTTTCAACGGCATAGATTGGATCTGGGATATGTTAAAATTAAAGAGAAAATAGGATAAATCATGGGCTGATGATTAAATGGGTGGACGACTCATATGCGTGTGTTTCTTATGTGAGTGGTATAGACGGGTGACGTGGCACGATTTGATTGGTTCAGGGAGGGTGGCACAGATTGCCAAAGTGGATAGAGGAGGTGTTTGGACTGGGTTAGATTTGGTTTGGGCTTGTGTATTAGGTTGGTTTTGATTTATTGAATAGCCATTTCATATTTAATTGGGCAATCGCGATTGTAGCCATTTAATCTTTAACCTTTTAAAATTAATTTAAATAAACTTTATTAATTGTAGTAAAATGCAACATATATTATAAACATCAAATACACTACTAAGTACTGTAATTAATTAATTAATTATAAAAATACCTTATTTTCCAATTTATGACACTATTTTCGAATTATTTTGCAATAGTAGGCTAATTTATTAAAATTAAGGAATAACTTGTTAAATTAATTATAAAACTTATGCGATGAATATAAATAATATTCTAAAAATAGTAAAATAATATATTTGTACTTATATATAACATTAAAGTATTAATTTTAACATTATTAGTTACTTAATTTATATAAGAAATAGGTATTATTGATTAGAAAATATTTTCAACATATTTATTGTAAATCAATAAGTATAAGTAAATTAATTTTAAAAAGGAGGGTTAAAATTGGTTGTCGACACATTCTTACACTAATGAAGCTCTCATTGTTAATGGTAGTTTCTTCTTCTTTAATTCTTCTACAATAAGCAAGCTAAAATACAAATTGTGGATCCTTAACCAGTAATAGAAGTTCTGTTAACATAAATTCTGCATATAGCTTTGCTTCAGTTTCCAAGTTAAGTGATTTATTTAAGCAGATAGGTAGCATGTACTATCTAGAGTTGCATCCTACTCCAAAAATAAGTTTATGATGACGTTGACACTCAAGCTGCTAAGAAGTTGCTTCATAATGAGTAAAAATATAAATATAATAATTCTTAGCGGGTTAACGGTTTATCCGAAGATAAATAATTCGCCCCCGAACCGATAAACTGTTAATTATAAAATTTTAGTCCGTTCACCAACCACTAATCCAATAACCCGATACAATAACCCATTAAGCCACTTTTATGATCCGGTTAACGGCTACGATTTTGTTTTGAACAGCCCTAATTAGAATATAACCCTTTGTGCTTATCATTTGTTTTGCTTCTCCTCTATGGGATGGGTTCATAGCAGTATGTTTTGAAGTTATATCTGTTGAGCTTGCGAGATGGTGCTCTCATTTGGTTCTCCTTCCGTCATTGATTACATTCAAGTTGTTGCTTGTTTGGTGCGCGGATGGCGTCGTATGGGGCACTAGGGACATTTGGTGTGACCTATCGGTCGAACATCTTGTACTGAGTGAGATAAGGTTATTGGACCTGGGAGTACTGCCATCATATTTGGATAAGGTACGGTTTGAGAGGAATCATTTTGTCAGCTTAGAATTTGGCGATAGTTCTTGTCAGGTGAGAGAAGTCCACGACCTGTTGATCTGATGAGTGATTATGACTTTCAATGTGTTTGTTTCATCTTTGGGAGTGTACAAATGTTTGGAACAAGATTTTATTTGATATGAGGTTTGTTACCGGTATCGGGTTTAGTAATGAGCAGCTATTGTGGTCGGAAGATCTTATATTGGTACATGAGTTGTGTAGTATATTTTGTGATTATATCTTGGAATATGATTATGGCATGATGCAGCTTGTTTAGACTTATACAGTATATAGATGCAAGAATCGGATCTTATAATGAATTTCAGATATTGAAGATTTGGTTCGAACGTTTATGGACTAAGGTAGGAGAAAGAATCTTAAGTTACGTCGTGTTGACGGGCTTATATAGATTGAGATGACGTAGGATCACCCAAGGGTATGTCTATGGTGAGTTTATATAGTGACATTTGGAAGGACTCTTGGCACGTTTTAAGATAAACATATGTTTGAGTGGAGGAGAATGTAACAAGCCGACCAGTCATTTTGTGCATTGGCATTCCATTCGGTGGTTTGAGGTCTTGAGTAACTTCATATTATATATTACGAATTGTGTGCATGGTTGCGTTTGATTTTCTGGAAGTTTGGGGTTGATTAATAGAGTGATTCTTAATTAGAAAGCTTAAGTTGAAATTGTTAACCAAGTTTAACTTTTGTTTATTTGACCTCAAATCAGAATTTTGAAAGTTCCACTAGGTCAGGATGGTGATTTTGGACAAGGGAGTATGTCCGTCTTCATATTTGGAGGTTCCTAGGATGATTTGGTTTTATATGGCGAAAGTGAGAAATTGAAGGTTGGAAAGGTTCATAGGTGTGACCGAGAGTTGACTTTGGTGTTATCGGGATTGGATTGTTATTTTGGGAGATGGAATAATTTCGTTATATCATTTGGAACTTGTGTGCAAAATTTGAGATCATCATGAGTTGGTTAGACGTAGTTGGACATGAGTTTTGAAAATTGAAAGTTTGATTACTTTATTAAGCTTTAATTAAGGTACGATTTGTGGTTTTGATGTTATTTTGTATGATTTGAGGGCTCGAGTAGGTACGTGTCATATTTTGGGACTTGTTGGTACGATTGGACAGGGTCCCTAGGGCCTCGGGTGTGTTTCGGGGTTGGTTTTCGATCACTTTGACCATGTTTGGTAATTTTATTTTGGTGTCTTCACACCTGCAGGGTTAGTTTTGGAGGTACGTGTCAATAGATGTGGACAGTAGGTCACATGTGCGTGATTTTGGGCTGGGGCAGAAGTTCGCAGATGCAAAGCTTATGGCGCATCTACGAGATTGTAGAAGCGGTGACTCTGGCGAGAAAGCGAGAAGGCAGGCTGGAGGGGTGCACCTACGATACCACCAAAGTGGAAGAATATCCTCATGTGCGAGAGGTTGGGGTTTAAGTGATACTCCCCGAAGCGAGTTTTTTTCGCAGAAGTGGTAGTTTTGATTGCAAATGCGAAAGTGATGAGCAGTGTATTAAGTTTGAGGGTTTTGTTCATTTTATTGTATTTTGATATTGGGAGCTCGGATTTGGGCCATTTTGTTGAATCGATTATCACTACTTGGATTGGGGTAAGTGTTCTTCACTCGGACTTGATTACTATTCATGATTCTGCCCTTGATTTTGGCATTTGATCGGTGAATCCAAGAGGAAATTGGGAGTTTTGAAAAACATTTCTAAAATAAAAATGGAGATTTGAACCCTGATTTGGAGTCGTTTTGAATGAGTATTTCGGAATTTGTGAGTTTTATCGGGTTCCGGGGTGCGAGACTGAGTCGACTTTTTAATTGACTTTGAGTATTTGATTAAAGATATGACCTTTATCATTTGGGTTTGATTCCTGTGGTACTATTTGATGTTATTGAGTTGTTGTGTTATTAGATTCGAGCCGTTTGTAGGTCGATTTTAGAGTATTGTTATCTTGCCTAATCTTGTTGAGGAAATAACCTCTTAGGATATGACTTTGTTTTTCTAATTGAAATGTGTGAGAAGCAACGTATATGCAAGGTGACGAGCGTATATGCGGGTGCTATGTATAATTCATGACCAAAGTAGTCTTTAGTTGTACTATGCCTTGATTTGGATATTGTGCTTCTTGCTATGATGCCTTTCATGTTTGTATCACTACGTGAACTCCGTGAATCATGGTAGAGATCATGTGTAGGTCTTGATTTCATGTCGAGCATGATATTTGTTGTTGTGTGGCGTATTCGCTTGATTTGAGCTGTATTTGTACACGCACATGCATACACCTTAGCATGCTATCTTCTTCAGTCCATGAGTATATGGTTTGATATCCATTATTTGTAAACATGTATTCTTGTATCTGCTTTCTGTGTGATAGACTGGTTTGTTAGCACGTGAGTGATCCATACGGGATGAGTTGTTTGGCACGTGAGTTGACCATGTGGTTACTATTATTGGTACGTGCTTTGTCCGTGCAGCGTGTGGATAAGGATCCGTCCCCCTAGGTTCACCCTCTCATGTTTCTCTATTGATGGTGTACATGCAGGTTGTGAGAAACCGATGGGTTTCTGGTTGTCGTAGTTATGGAAAAGTGATCCTTGGTTGGACTTTGAATCTCTTCTCTATTTGCAAACTCTTTAGATGTATACATGATTTTACTGCATATCTTCTCCATATGCTAGCTCCGAATGTATGCATGCCTTTATGCATATCTTCTCTATATGCACTTGTTGAAGGGTTAATTAATATTTCATGCTTGTCTTCTCTATATGCACTCGTTGAAGGATTAACTGATTTCATGCATATTTTCTCTATATCCAACTGCTGAAGGATTATATGGTATTTCGTGCATATCCTCTCTATATGCAACTGTGGAAGGATTATTTGATACTTTGCACATATCTTCTCTCTATGCAAGTTTGATGATTTAATGATGTTTAACACATATCTTTCCTATATGCTGAGTTGTTGAACTGGGATAGTATTTGGGCATATCATCATTGAAGATGTACCTGCTTTCCTAATATAGTTACCTCTTGTCCTTGGTAGCTTTGACTTATACTCTATTCATGTATATTTGTACTCTATTCATGTATATTCCAAACATATGTGGTACTTATTTTCGAACTAGCTTTGTAAATCTAAATCTTAGTAGCTCATGACTTGTACTACCAATCCTTGGGATATTGTATGGTAATTCAGCTATTTTATTTAATAATTCGTATGATCTTTATTAGAATTGTGTAATTGTTGTTTGGCTTACCTAGCAGGTTGGGTTAGGTGCCATCACGACTAGGTGAAATTTGGGTTGGGACAAATTGGTATCAGAGCTCTAGGTTCATAGGTTTTACGAGTCACGAGCAAGTGTCTAGTAGATTCTTGCAAATCGGTACGATGACATCCATAATTATCTTCGAGAGGCTACAGGGCACCTAGAAAAATTCCCATCTTTCTTTTCTTATCGTGTGACTTTGTTTTAGCTTGAAGCTCATATCTTTTTTTTTCCTTTTCATTCACTCATATGTGATGTTAGACACTGGGTATCAGCTGTGCACCGACGGCTTGTGATGTCATGTCTAAGGTGCAAGATGTGTTTTTAGCGTTAGACCAGTCTGGAGGACTTGAGGCCAGGTTCAGAATGCGGCTTGGGCTCATTAGTTTCAGTTGTGTGAGTATGTGCATTTATACTTATATATTAGGTAGTGACCCTAGGAGCGGAATTAATGACTTAGCGAGTTGCCAGATGGCTAGATGATGAGTATTATCTTACCGAGGACTACACCTATATGGTTGGATATCACAGGAAGGATTTGCTTTGGATGCAAAGGGGCTATAGATGCTTTATTTTTGTCTTAATGTATTGTACAGTTTCAAGTTATGAGTGTGTTGAGGGATCTTTTAGTTGTTCATTTGTGGAATGAAGTAGATTCTTATGTCTTGTTGATGAGTTTATACTCGTATTGATTAAGTGGTTGCATAGTGGTTCCGACTGATAGGGTCATAGAGAGATGCCAGTTTGAGGCTAAGCAGGTGGTTTATATCCTACAAGATGGTCTACGGTTGTGTGATCCGTGTAATGTTTCTATGAAGAGTTTACTTTTTATCAAGTGGGATGTATATGCTACAATTAGAGTATGAAATTTAGCTATTTCATTTAATGATTACTTATGATCTTCATTAGAGTTGTATAACTATTGTTTGGCTTACCTAGTGGGTTGGGTTATGTGCCATCACGACTAGGTAGAATTTGGGTCCTGACAGACCCGGTCGGTCATTTTGTATATTTGAGCCTCGTTTCCCCATTTGATGCTTCCCATGTGCTTAGTTGTTGTTTTGTGACTTACGGGGATGGTTGGTTTGGTTCCGAAAAGGTTTTGGGGTGATCTGGAATACTTAGTTCCATTGTTGGAAGCTTAAGTTATAAGATTTGACCAAGGTTTGATTTTTGTGTAAATATCCTTGGATTGCGATTTGATGGTTTCAATAGGTTCGTACGGTAATTTTGGACTTAGGCGTATTCCCGGATTTGGATTTGGAGGTTCTTAGGGTGATTTGGCTCTTTTTCCCGAAAGTTGGCTATTTGAAGGTTTTGAAATTTCAAAGTTAGACTATGGGTTGACTTTGTGGCTATCGGGTTCAAATTTTTATTTCGAGACTTGGACTAGGTCCGTTTGTTATTGACAACTTGTGTAAGCAGTTTGATCTCGATCGAGTTGGTTAAGAAATTTCTAACCTTCAAATTGCCAACTTTCTAAGGGGCTCGAGTGAGTTTTGGATGATTTTAGAAAGCTCAGAATTTTGCTGGTGGTGCAGGCCTCGCAATTGTGAAGGTCTGCTTGCATTTGCGAAGGACCGCAATTGCGGATTCCTTCTTGCATTTGCAATGGTAGGCTGCCTAGGGGAACCTTCGCATTTTGGAGGGATATGTCGCATTTTGCGACATCTTCTAGGGCGAACTGGGTTCGTATTTGCGAGTCCAGGGTCGTATTTGCGAACCTCTGGTCGCAAATGCGACATCTGTAGTTGGCTATTAGATTGTCATTTCGGGACTTAGACCCATTTTACCATATTTTGAGCTCTAGACTTGGTGAAGGATGATTTTTGACGAGGATTTTCAAACAAGGCTATTGGGTAAGTGATTTTCACTTAATTTTGATATTATATCTTGATTTCACATGGATTTTATACCTAAATCATGGAATTTGAAAGGGATTTTTTTTGGGGGGGAGGGTGACTATTTCTTGAAAATTGGAATATAAGGATTTGAGAGTCGATTTGGACTCGGTTTTGGAATAAAATTTTATATTTGGACTCATGGATTATGGGTAGTCAGGATCTGTCCCTTGACTCAAGTTTTGATCGTGTGGGCCCGTAGTTGACTTTTATTGACCTTTTGGGAATTGAGTAAAGATTGGGACTTTATTGTTTGGAATTAATTCCTTTAGTATTATTTGATGTTATTGAGTCACTTTTTGCTAGATTTGAGCCGGACGAAGGTGATTTTTAAAAGGAAAGGCATTTTTGGAGTATTGATTTGGCTCGTGTAAGGTAAGTATCTTGCCTAACCTTGTGTAAGGGAATACCCCTTAGGCTTTGGCCTTATTTGCCTAATTATACTGTGTGAAAAGCGACGTGTACACAACGAGACGAGCGTGTACGTGCATGCTATGTGTGATTATGATCAAATTTGACCTTAGGCTATTAATATGCCTTAATTTGATGATGTGCTTTATATGAAACATGTTTAATCATTTTGTGACTACATGAACATGGTTGTTACAATTGATTTAGCCGTAGTCATGCTTTATATGTTGAACATCCATCTGCATTTTATTATTGTCACGTCCTTATGCACCTTGCTGATAAATTATGAGCTTATATCTTTGATAAAAATTTGGCATATTGCTTTATGATAATTATGGAACATGTAGACATGTTTGGCGGGTTAATTTGGTGTGGGCACGAGGTTATTTCTGTGCGATAATTAAGTATCTCGGATTGCCCATGTGGTGAAATAAGGGTAGTGATATGCGACATGGCAAAATAAGGATGGCATTTGTTATTATTTTGCACATACGGTGAAATAAGAGCGACATTGTTGATGATGTTATTGATAATTTGGGGGTGATTCTCTAGATGATGATCATGTGACAAAACGGGATGATATTGTTGATCATATACATGTTTCTTTAAACTTCGTCATATATTTTAATTAGTTGCTAATTGAATTTGACATGCTATCATATGCTCTTCTATTTGATGATTTGTTGTCAAAGATGAATTCTTCTATATTGAGTTGTTATCACATGTTCTAATGAGATCGATGATATTGTTTTCCATTACATATTTTGTTGCCAGTTATTGATATATTACACAGGTTTCCTTGACTAGTGAGTATGATATGACTTGAACTTCGTCACTACTTCACCAAAGTTAGTCTTGATACGTAGTAGGTAACGAATGTGGTATACTCATACTACTCTCATGCACATTTTTATGTAGATCCAGGTGTTGGAGGCAGCAGACACAGAGAGTGAGTGCTTACACTGGTCGCGAAGATTCAAGGTAGAGCTGCATGACTGTTGCAATCCCTTGGAGTCCCATCCTTACATTGATACTATTATTTTATATCCGAACAACATTGTATTTTAGGACATCCTTATGTATTCAGTTAGAGCTCATAACTTTGTATTACCTAGTTCTAGGAAGTAGTATGAGATATTGCCATTTTGGCTTGTGTTAACTATATTTCTACTTTTTTATTAAATTCGGTCTTATTATATCATGTCTTGTTGATTTAATTTTGTTAAGTAATGGGATTACTTAGTCTTGGAGGTTAGGTGTCACCACGACCCCTATGGTGGGATTTGGGTAGTGACAAGTAGGTATCTGAGCTCTAGGTTCATAGGTTATGCGAATTATGAGCAAGTCTAGTAGAATCTTGCGGATCGGTACAGTGATGTCGGTACTTATCTTCGAGAGGCTAGCGGGCTATTAGAAAAATTCACTTTCTTTCATTCATTATCGTGCGAATTTGTTTATCCCAAAGTTTGAATCCTTACTCTTCTATTCTCTCACAGATGGTGAAGACACGGTCGCTAGGTGCAGCTGAGTAGGCGCCGCTACCTCAGGCTAGGGCCGTAAGAGGTCGGGGTCGCGGTAGAGGCAGGGGCAGAGTCCATACCGTGGCTAAAACCCCTATGGGAGCAACAGCGGTGGAGCCACCAGTAGCTCTAGCTGAGGAGCAGGAGCCTGATCATGTTGAGCAGGTGGGACCCGTTCGGGCACCTTAGGGGACTATTGCTACACCGAGGCTTCAGGAGACCTTGGCTCACTTCATGCGTATGTTTGGGAGGATCCAGCTACCTCACAGGTTGGGGGAGGAGCAAAAACATTCGCCGCCCGTACACCAGAGCAGTTAGCTCATGCTTATCAGACATAGGATATTATGTTGATGCAACCAGTAGTTGTAGTTCAGCCCGAGGTAGGGCCAGCCATGTCTGCTGAGGGCAGAAGAGTTTAGAGAGGTTTCAGAGACGCTATCCTCCCTAATTCCGTGGAGGGGCTTCTAAGGATGCTCAGGGTTTAGTACAGTCAAGTAGAGTTGACCTTACTACTTTCTAGTTGACGGGACCGGCATACAGATGGTGGCAAACTTATGAGTGAGCAGCCTAGGTGGCGCAACACCATTTATATAGTCCCAGTCTTCAAACCATTTCTTGGGAGAGTTTATCTCGCAGACCCGCAGGGAGGAGTTGCGTAGCGAGTTTGAGCATTTATTCCAGGAGGGTATGACTGTGAGTCACTATGCTATGAGGTTTACAAAGTTATCCCGCCATGCAGCTCCTTTGGTTTCTATTGAGAGGGAGAGAGTTCGTAGATTTGTTAAGGGACTCACCTACAACCATATATTTGGTATGGCACAGGTGATTGAGACAGAGACTGCATTTCATTAGGCTATGGAGATTGCTAGGTGATTAGAGCGTATCCGAGTAGGAGAGGAAGGATAAGGAGGCTAAGAAGCGTCGTAGTTTGGAGAATTTGGTTGCTCATACTCTGGGGGAAAGGTCCATCATGGTAGAGGTTATTTTAGTCCACCAATTCAGTCCACACTTTAGGTTTTACGTGGTGTTTCAGCTAGCCATGGATTTCAGAGCACTCGCACCGAACAACCATCCTTAAGTGCACCTTCTGCACTACAGTGGTTATTCTAGTAGTCCGGGCCAGACTCTATACCAGCAGCCACGCCCCCAGTTAGGTTATTTTGAGTATGGTGATACTAGACACATTGGGAGAGATTTTTCCAAACTTCGTATGGGTGGAACTCAGGCTATGATTCCCTCTCCGGATGCTACTCCACCTGCACAGCCAGCTAGAGGTGGAGGACAGGCGCGTATAGCTCATCCTAAAGGGGGAGTCCAAGCTCGTTCTTATGCATTCCCTGGTAGGATCGAGGCAGTCGCAGTAGATGTCGCCATTTCAGGAATTGTTCTGGTATGTCAAATAGATGCTTCAGTTTTATTTGACCGGGTTATACTTGTTCCTATGTGTCATACTTTGTTTTATATTTGTATATGTCACGTGATTCTCTAGATACTCCTATTTTTGTGTCTATAGCGATTTGGAATTTCATTATGGTGGACCATGTCTATCGATCTTGTTTGGTCACTATTGGGGGCTATGAGACTGGGCTTTATCTTCTGTTTCTTAATATGATGTATTTTAATGTGATTTTGGGTATGGATTAGTTATCCCCATACCATGTTATTGTTGATTGTCACGCTGAGACCGAAGACGTTGGCTATGACGGGGTTGCCAAGGTTGGAATGGAGAGGGTCTTTGAGGCATATTCCTAATATAGTGGTTTACTTTTTGAAGGCTCAATAGATGGCTAGAAGAGGTGTTTGGCGTACTAAGCCTTTGTGAGAGATTTCAGTGCTGATACTCCCATGGTTGATTCAGTTCCCGTGGTGAGGGAGTTTCCAGATGTGTTCCTTACAGATCTACCGAGCATGCGGCCTAATAGGGATATTGATTTTGGCATTGATTTAGCAACAGGCACTCAGCCTATTTCTATTCCACCATATTGTATGGCTCCTGCTGAGTTGAAGGAATTGAAGGAACAATTACGAGACTTGTTGGATAAGGGTTTCATCAAGCCAAGTGTTTCACCTTTGGGTGCGTCGGTGTTGTTTGTTAAGAAGAAGGACGGGTCTATGAGAATGTGTATTGACTATTAGCAGTTGAACAAGGTGGTCATCAAGAACAAGTATCCGCAGCCACACATTGATGATTTGTTCGATCAACTTCAAGATGTCAAGGTGTTCTGAAAGATTGACTTGAGGTTGGGGTACCATTAGTTGAAGATCGGGGCTTCAGACATCCCTAAGTCTGCTTTCTGGACTCGTTATAGGTGTTGTCAGTTTTTGGTGATGTCGTTTGGATTTACTAATTCCCCAATAGCTTTCATGCACTTAATGGATAGTGTATTCCAGCCTTATTTGGATTCATTTGTTATTGTGTTCATTGATGATATATTGGTGCATTCCCGTAGTAGGTAGGAGCATGAGCAGCGTTTGAGGATCGTGCTCCAGAATTTGAGGGAGAAGAAGCTATATGCTAAGTTCTCCAACTGCGAGTTTCGGTTAGATTTGATGGCATTCTTGGGCCAATAGTGTCCAGTGAGGGGATTACGGTGGATTCGAAGAAGATTGAGACAGCTTAGAATTGGCCTAGACCTTCTATCTCTATAGAGATCCAGAGTTTCCTAGGGTTGGCTTGGTATGATCGCCGACTTATGGAGGGGTTTTCATCCATCGTAGCCCCTATTGACTAAGTTGACTCAGAATGGTGCCCTATTCAGGTGGTCTGACGAGTGTAAGAGCTTTCATAAGCTCAAGACTGCCTTGACTACAGCTCCAGTTCTAGTTTTGCCTTCGGGATAGGATTCATATACAGTTTATGGTGATGCTTCACGTGTTGGCATCGGGTGTATGTTGATATAGGACGGTAGGGTGATTGCCCTATGCTTCGCAATAGTTGAAGCCCCATGAGAAGAACTATATGGTGCATGATTTAGAGTTAGCAGCTATTGTGCACGCACTCAAGATTTGGAGGCAATACTTATATGGCGTGTCTTGTGAGGTATATACGGATTATTAGAGTGTCTGTCATCTATTTAAATAGGAAAATTTTGAATTTGAGGCAGCAAAGGTTGGAGCTGTTGAAGGATTATGATATCACCATTCTTTGTCATCCTGGGAAAGCCAATGTAGTAGCAGACGCGTAGATTAGAAAGGTGGAGAGCTTGTTGAGTTTAGCATTTATTCCAACTAGGGAGAGGCCTTTGGTTATGGATGTTCAGACTTTGGCCAAAAGGTTCATGATATTGGATATTTCGGAGCCTAGTAGAGTCCTTGCTTGCGTTGTATCTAAAGTCATTTTTGTTTGAGCGCATTAAGGCTCTCCAGTGTAATGATCCACATTTATTTGTCCTTAAGGATATGATGCAGGGTGGTGGTGCTAAGGATGTAACTAATGGTGATACCGGATTTGTTTTCCTAATGTCGATGGGTTGAGAGAGTTGATCCTTCAAGAGGTTCATGGTTCGCGGTATTTTATTCATCCAGGTGCTACAAAGATATACCATGATTTGAAGAAGTATTATTGGTGGCGGGGGATGAAAAAACACATCGTTGGGGTATGTTGCTCAGTGTTTGAATTATCAGCAGATCAAGTATGAGCATCAGAGACCTGGGGTTTTCTTCAGAAGATTGACATACCGGAGTGGAAGTGGAAGCATATGATTATGGATTTTGTGGTAGGATTTCCATGTACATTGAGGAGATTTGACAAAGTTTGTGTTATTATGGACAGACTGACAAAGTCTGCACATTTTATTTCAGTCATCACTTATCACACTTCGGAGCAATTGGCTAAGATCTACATTAGGGAGATTTTTCGCTTGCATGGTGTACCTATTTCTATCATCTCGGATCTTAGCACTCAGTTTACTTTGCATTTCTAGAGAGTATTTCAGCGTGAGTTGTGCACACAGGTTGAGTTGAGTACCATATTTCACCCTCAGACATACGGGCAGTCTGAGCAGACCATTCAGATATTGGAGGATATGTTGAGGGCATACACTATTGATTTTGGAGGCCAATGGGACCAGTTTCTACCCCTAGCGGAGTTTTTCTACAACAACAGCTATCTGTCGAGTATCTAGATGCTTCCGTATATGGGAGGCGTCGTCTGATGGGTTAGTTTGAGCCCGACATGGTAAGGTTAATAGGCACAGACTTGGTCCATGATGCTTTGGAGATGGTGAAGCTGATCAGGAGAGGCTTCGCACAACTCAGTCCAGGCAGAAGAGTTATGCTAATAGGAAGGTTCATGATGTAGCATTCATGATGGATCAGAAGGTTCTACTCAGAGTTTCTCCCCATGAAGGGTGTGGAGATATTCAGGAAGAAGCGCAAATTAAGGCCTTGGTATGTTGGCTCTTTTGAGGTGTTGGAGAGAGTTGGTGAGATGGCCTACAGAGTTGCTTTACCACCCAGCTTATCAGTAGTCCATTCGGTGTTTCACGTTTTCATGCTTCGAAAGTACTATGAGGATTTTCCACACATGTGGGATTTCAGCTCAGTACAGTTGGATGAGAAACTGCCTTATGAGGAGAAGCTGGTGGTCATTTTGGATAGGCAGGTTCGAAAGCTGAGGTCGAAGAATATTGCATCAATGAAAGTTCAGTGGAGGGGTCAAACGGTCGAGGAGGCAACTGAGGAGATCGAGCATGATATGCGGAGTAGATATCCTCGCATTTTTTATATCACATGTATGATTCTAAACTCATTCGAGGATGAACGTTAGTTCAAAAGGGAGAGAATGTAACGATCCGGTCGGTCATTTTGTGTATTTGAGCCCTGTTTCTTTATTTGATGCTTCTTATGTGCTTAATTATTATTTCGTAAATTAGGGGGATAGTTCTTTTGGTTCTGGGAAGGTTTTGGGGTGATTTGACACTTAATTCTATTGTTGGAAGCTTAAGTTATAAGAGTTGACCGAAGTTTGACTCATGTATAAGCGTCCCCGGATTGGTGATTTGATGGTTCCAATAGGTTCGTATGATGATTTTGGAATTAGACGTACGCATGAATTTAGATTTAGAGGTTTCTAGGGCGATTTGGCTCTTTTTGCCCAAAATTGGCAATTTAAAGGTTTAGAAATTTCATAAATTTGACCATGGGTTGACTTTGTGGCTATCAGATTCAAAATTTTGTTCTGGGACTTGAAATAGGTATGTTTTGTCATTTAGAACTTGTGTGCAAAGTTTGATCTCGTTCCGCATTAGTTTGGTAGAAACCAGACACCTGGTTGTGAATATTGACGTTCTTGAGTTTTAAAACTTATATGATACATTTTGGTGTGCGATTTGTAATTTTGTATGTTATTTTGATGTTCCGAGCTTGCGAGTGAGTTCGTATGAGGTTTATGTACTTGTGTGGAGGTTTAGTGTGGAGCCCGAGGGGCTCGGATGAATTTCGCGTTGATTGCGGATGATTTTGGAAAGCTTTAGAATTTTGCTGGTGCTGCAGACCTTGCAATTGCGAGGGTCTGTTTGCATTTTGGAAGGACCGCAATTGCGGACTCCATGTCACATTTGCGATGGTAGGCTGCCTAGAGGAACCTTGCATTTGCAAGGGATATGTTGTATTTGCGACGTTGGATGGCAGCAGAAAACTTCGCAATTGCGATGTTGGGGGTCGCATTTGCAACATCTTCTTGGGAAAACTGGGTTCGCATTTGCGAGTCCACGGTCACATTTGCGAACCACTAGTCACAAATGCGATATCTGCAACTGGTTATTAGATTGACATTTTGGGACTTAGACCCGTTTTACCATATTTTGAGTTCTACACTTGGTGAAGGACGTTTTTTAGGAGGATTTTCACACAAGGCTATTGGGTAAGTAATTTTCACTTGATTTTGATATTATATCTTGATTTCTCCTGGATTTTTACACCTAAATCATAGAATTTGCCAGGAAACTTTTGGGGGGTTTTGAATATGTTTTGAAAAATAAAAATTTGAGATTTGAAGGTCGATTTGGACTTGGTTTTGAAATCTAATAACATAATTGGACTTGTGGGGTTATGTTTAGTAGGATCTACCCCTTGACTAGGGTTTTGACCGTGTGGATCCGGGATTGACTTTTGTTGATATTTTGGCAATTAGGTAAAGATTAGGACCTTATTATTTGGAATTGATTCTTTAGTACTGTTTGATGTTATTGAGTCATTTTTGCAGGATTTGGGCCGGACGGAAGTGATTTTTAAAGGAAAGGCATTTTTGGAGTATTGATTTGGCTCATTTGAGGTAAGTGTCTTGCTTAGTCTTGTGTGGGGGAATACCTCTTAGGATTTGCATAATTGTGCTATGTGAAAAGCGACGTGTACGCAAGGTGACGAGCGTGTATACGAGTGCTATGTGTGACTATGATCAGTTAGACCTTAGGCTATTAATATACCTTGATTTGATCAGTCGCAACATGATTGTTGCAACTGATTTAGCCAAAGTCATGCTTTATTTGAAAACCCATCCATGTCGTATTATAGTCATATCCTTGTGCACCTTGTTGGTAAATTATTAGCTTATATCTTTGATAAAATTTGGCA
Organism: Nicotiana obtusifolia; assembly: GCA_002018475.1. Taxonomy (NCBI): domain Eukaryota; kingdom Viridiplantae; phylum Streptophyta; class Magnoliopsida; order Solanales; family Solanaceae; genus Nicotiana; species Nicotiana obtusifolia. The sequence continues at coordinate 13,017 of MCJB01032545.1, read as the reverse complement.
TATTGCTTTGTGATAATTATGGCACATACGGACATTTGGGAGAATTGATTAGGTGTGGGCATGAGGTTTTTGCCATGCGATTGTGATTATTGTTACGCACATGGGGCGAAATAAGGGTAGCATTTTCTCGGGTTGCCCATGTTGCGAAATAAGAGTTGTGGTATGTTCATGTGGCAAAATAAGGATGACATTTATTTTATTTCACATGCGGCAAAATAAGGACGGCATTATTGATGATGTTATGATTATTTAGGGGTAATTCTCTTGATGATATTCATGTGACTAAACGGGGATGATATTTTTGATCATATACGTGTTTTCTTTAAACTCTGTCATGTATTTTAATGAGTTGCTAATTGAATTTTGCATGCTATCATATGCCTCCGCTTCTATTTGATGATTTGTTATCAAAGATGGATTCTTCTATGTTGATTTGTTATCAATGTTCTAACGAGATTATTGATATTATTTTCCATTACATATTCTTTTACCATTTATGATATATTGCACAGGTTTCTTTGAATAGTGAGTATCGTATGACTTGAACCTCGTCACTACTTCGAAATTAGTCTTGATATTTACTGGGTACCAAACATCATGTACTCATACTATACTTCTGCATATTTTTATGTAGATCCAAGTGTTAGAGGCAACGGATGTAACGACCCGACCGGTCGTTTTGCTTTCTAGATCCCGGTTCCCCTAATTAAAACTCTCTGTAGGTGCCTTTACTGTTTTATGACTTGCAAGGATGGTTGAATTGGGTTTGGAAGGATTCGAGTTGAAATCGGTATACTTGGTTCCTTAATAGTGGTCTATGATGGCCGAGTTTGACTTGAGTCAACGTTCTTAGTATAATCCGGGATCGGGTTTCGCATAATCCGGGAGCGTTTCGGCGCTTAATGTTGAAAGTTGGCGCATTGAAGGTTTTCAAGTTCTTCAAAAACCTTTTGGAGTAGACTTTGGTGTTATTGAGGTTTTTTTTTTATTCCGAGCTGGCAATAATTTCGTATGGTGATTTATGACTTGTATTGATAAAATTTAGCGTCATTCCGAGTAGTCTAAGTATGGTTCGACGCGTTCAGAGTAAGTTGAAAAACTTTGAAGTTTATAAATTGATTCAATTTGATTTTGGGGTGCGATTCTTAGTTTTGACGTTGTTTACACGTTCTGAGGGTTCGAGCAAATCTGTATTATATTTATGGACTTGCTGGTGCAATTGGACGGGGTCCCGGGTGGCTCGGGTGAATTTCGGACCACCCGGAGCTAAAATCTGTCACTACCGGTTCTGACCTCCTTCTTCACGATCGCGGAAGTTGGGTCATGTTCGCGGAGAATGAATTTGGGGGACTAGGAAATTGTTCTTCGCATTCGCGATACTCAGTCTGCATGCACGAAGGTCTTGGACCTGTGGCCTTCACGTTCGCGTGAAAGGGCCCGCGTTCGCGCAAAAGAAGTTGGGGCTGGTGTGGAACACTGTTGGTCTTCGCGTTCGCGAAGAAGCCCTCGCGTTCGAGTAGGGCAGGGCAGGCAAGCCTTCATGCTCGCAAAGAACGTTTTCTGGGCATGGTAGAATTTTACCTTCGCGATCGCGAGGCCCCTTTCGCGATCGCAAAGAAGGAACGCCTGGGCAGAGACCTGTTTTAAAAAAGGGGACTTAGGCCATTTTCTCTCATTTCATTTCCCTTGGCTGATTTTGGAGCTTCTTGGAGAGGGGTTTTCACCTAGCTATTAAAGATAAGTAATTCCTGCCCAATGTGAGTTTAATACACAGATTATGGGTAGATTTTTACATGTAAATGTGGGAATTTTAGGAATTTGTTGAAAAACCTAGATTTTGATAAAAATGGGATTAGACCATGAAAATGATTATGGAATTGAGTAGAAATTATATATTTTGGTTCGTGAGGTTATGAGTAACTTTTATTTATAAATATTTTCGAAAAACCTAGATTTTGAGCATATATTGATTAATTTATACAACATTTGGCTAGTTTCGTATTGCGTGGCACCGATTTGAGGTGTTAGTGTGAATTGCGGACCGGGAAGAGAACTTAAATACGAGGTAAGTCTTTTGGCTAACCTTGTATGGGGGAATTATCCATGTAGGTGTTATAAGTGATTGTTCGCTAAAAATTGTGGGTGCTACGTGCGCACGATGTGACGAGAGTCCGCATGTAGCCAAAATCATGCTTATGTCCGGGTAGTTTTAGGACTCTACCACGTATTTCATGTATTATTTGTGCCCAACTTGCTAGTTTAATTCCTTAAATTATATTTGAAGATTTGATAAGAGATTTGTAAGGACTGAGCTTCACTACTTTGAGTTTTGGCGGGTTACTTGATTGTTGGTGGAAATTATACCTTCCTTGTGTATTATTCTTATGTAGTAGCCGTTAATCGGATTTCATAGAGTATTCTACCTTCCTGTGGATCGGGCCGAACGCCTCGGCAGTATAATATATGCATCTATGGTTTGCATCAGTCGACCCTCGACAGTGTCCACACAATTCTAGATCGGGCGAACTACCTCGGCATAAATAGTGTGTGATATTGCTCGGAGTTCGATTATACTTGATATTTCTTCCAAGACTTGAGAAATTATAATTACTTGATGGCTCTTATTTGTCGAAATTAGTATGTGATAGTTGGAGATTCTAACTGATATTTAGTTAACGAACCACTTATTTATTGTTCATTAATTCGTCATTATTGATGTACTCCCTCCCTATTTATAATTTATGCACTTTATTTATTGACCCTTAGTAAGTGTGGATGCCAACCCCTCATCACTACATCTTCGAGGTTAGACTAGATACTTACTGAATACATGTTATTTATGTACTCATGCTACACTTCTGCACTAATTGTGCAGGATCTGAGGCAGGTGCATCTGGCGGTCATTAAGGCGCGTACCCCCACTACCTAGAGACTTAGTGGTGAGCTGCTCTTTATGCCCATTCGGCAGCGCCCAGAATCTCTCCTTGTTGTATTTATTTTCTGTCTATCGTACTCTAGAGAGTAGTATAAGAGGTTTTGTGTATTCTAATAGTTTGCTCATGCACTTGTGACACCGAGTTTTGGGAATATTCTAGTAGACATTTTATGATTTTGAGTATTAAATTCACTATTTTACTCTTTAGTTATTTTATGCTTTACGTTACTAAAATTACCTATTAATCGCTCTCTTATTAAATAAAATCAATTACTTTAAAAATATTTTATAAAAACAATTACATGGATAGTTCACCATCGGCTTGCCTAGCGGCAACTTTGGGCCCCATCACGGACTATAGTGAAAATTGGGTCGTGACTGCTTGGTATCAGAGTCTAGGTTCACATAGGTCTCACAAGTCATGAGTGGGCCTAATAGAGTCTTGCGGATCGGTGCTGAGACGTTTGTACTTATCTTCAAGAGACTATAGGGTGTTAAGGAAACTTCCCTTTCTTCATCTCCTATCATGCAGTTGATGTTGTGCTAAGCATCTTCCTCCTATTATCTCACAGATGGTGAGAATGCTCGCGAAAAATGTAACTAGAAATGGAAGAGGTGTTCCCCTTGTTGCTAGAAGACGAGGCAGAGGCCGAGGGAGGGCTGCAGCTCCTGCTAGAGGGCGAGGGTGTCCTAAAGTTGCTCCTGTTGTGCCACCAGTGGATCCAGTGGAGGATCCTATTATTGAGGAGCAGTGTGAGGTACCTGTAGCTGAGTCGGCCCCGGCGGAGTTCATGTTTGCACCGGGATTCAAGGAGGTCATGGGCCGCATGCTGCGGTTCATGGACTCTATAACGTAGGCTGGTTTATTTCCAGCAGACCCAACCACATTTCAGGTGGGAGGGGGAGCACAGACCCCTACGGCTCAGGCTCCAGGGCGTTATGATACCGTATATCAGACCCTGGGTGCACTACCTATGGGCGGGGCTCAGCCAGTTGCAGCGGCTATACCAAAGCCACACCAGCTGCTACCGGCGAGTCGCAGAAGCTATTGGATACATGGACTAGGGTACATCCTCCTGCCTTTGGCGGTGAGCGACATGAGGACCCCCAGGACTTTATTGATCGTGTCAGCGACATACTGCATAATATGAGAGTATTGGAGTCCCACGGGATAGACTTTATCGCCTTCCAGCTGGAGAGCAGGGCCGGTAGATGGTGGTAGTCCTATCTTCTTAGCAGACTGGAAGGCTCTCCTCCTTTGACTTGGGACAAGTTCACACGTCCAATTCTAGAGAGATATATCCCACCCTCTCAGAGGGAATATTTATGGGGCCAGTTCGAGCAGCTCCAGCAGGGTCAGATGTCTGTGACTGATTATGAGGTGAGATTCTCTAAGTTGTGTCGCCATGCACATATGATACTCCCCACCGATGCAGAGAGGGGGTGGAGGTTTATTATGGGCTTGCTCTATGCTATCTAGGTCACTATGGCCTGAGAGATTGAGATGGGGACTCCTTACGAGCAGGTTGTGGAGATAGTTCGGAGGATCGAGGGTATTCGTCAGCAGGGCCGAGAGTAGGCACCGAGGGAAAAGCGGCCTCGATATTCTGGAGGGTTCAGTGGTGCTCTGTTTGGAGGTAGAGGTCAGTTTGTGAGGGGCGAGTCTAGCAGACCCACAAATTTAGCACACTCTCTCTTGTCTATATTGACCCTTTAGCACTGTGTATTTGTTCGTAATTCGATAATTTTGGGTATATTGTTTATTTCTCTTTTTCTTTTCCTAAGTTGTGATTATCTATCATGAAGAATGATTTTTCTTTAGAAGTGAAGTACATGTGTCGTTGCTATTTATATTTGGTTGTGTACAACCAGATATTTTATGGCGAGGGTGGTTATTATTTCAAATTCAACTACATTTGAGATTTGTTTGCCGGAACTGAAGTTTGTTTTTTTATTCCAAGTTTATGTTTTAAATTGTTAATCGTGACATAAAAATTTTAGGTTTCTGAACTATGATATTGGTTTATGTGTAAATTCCTCTTTTGTTTTTTTCTTAAAAATCTTTGTGATTTTGGAAGTGAAATACATGTGTATCTGCTATTTGTAGTAAGTTTTATAAAACCAAATCTTCTATGGAAAGGGTTGATACTGCTTCTAATTGATCTACTGCCACGACCCAAATCCCACTATAGGGGTCAATGATGGTACCTAACCTCCAAGATTAGGTAAACCAATCACTTAATAAGATTAAATCAATAAGACGCGATATAATAAGACAAAACTTAATATAAAAGCAGAAATAGAGGTAACACAAGCTAAAATAACAATACCCAATACAACTTCCTAGAACTAGGGAGTATAGAGTCATGAGTTCTAACTAAACATATAAGGACGTCTCAAAATACAATATTGTTCGGATATGAAATAACAGTATCAATATAAGGATGGGACTCCAAGGGACTGCGATGATCATGCCGCTCTACCTTGAATCCTTGCGACCAGTATAAGCACTCACTCTCTACAGGGATAATTCCCTCTTACAAGGTTAGGCAAGACACTTACCTCATTTTCAAGTTCTCTTCCCGATCCGTAATTAAAACTAAAGCCTCAAATCGGTGCCACGCAGTCCAAAACTAGCCAAATGTTGTATAAATTAATCAATATATACTCAAAAGTTTATATTTTAACTATTAAAGTAATTACCCAACCCAAATTGAAAGATTCCTAAAATTCACCCACAGGCCCACGTGTTCGGATCCGGAAAATTTGTAAATAAAAGTTACCCATAACCTCACGAACCCAAATATATAATTTCTACTTAATTCTATAATCATTTTTGTGGTCTAATCCCATTTTATCAAAATCTAAGTTTTTCAACAAACTCCTAAAATTCCCAGATTTTACATGTAAAAATCTACCCATAATCTATGTATTAAACTCACATTGGGTAGAAATTACTTACCTTCAATAGTTAGGTGAAAACCCCTCTCCAAGATGCTCCAAAATCGGCCAAGGAAAATAAAAATGAGAGAAAATGGCCTACATCCTGTTTACAAGTCTATGCCCAGGCATTCCTTCTTCGCGATCGCGGGGTGTTCTTCGCAAGGCTTGCCTGGCCTTCCCTACGTGAACGCAAGGGCTTTTTCGCGAACGCAAAGACCAACAGTGTTCCATCACCCAGCCCCAACTTCTTCTACGCGAACGCGGGCCTTTTCACGCGACGCGAAGGCCACATGTCCCAAACCTTCGCGAACACGGACTGGGTATCGCGAATGTGAAGAACAATTTCCCAGTCCCCCAAACTCCTTCTTCGCGAACGCGACACAACCTTCATGATCGCGAAGAAGGAAATTAGAACCAGCAGTGACAGATTTTTGGACTTAGCTCCGAGTGGTCCGAAACTCACCTAAGCCACCCGGGACCCCGTCCAATTGCACCATCAAGTCCATAAATATAATATGGACCTGCTCGAACCCTTGGAATTCTTAAACAATATCAAAACTAAGAGTCGGATCCCAAAACCAAATTGAATCAATTTACGAACTTTAAGCTTTTCAACTTACTCCGAACGCATCGAATCATACTTAGACTACTCGGAATGCACCGAATTTTTCATACAAGTCATAAATCACTATACTGAACTATTCTCAGGCTCAAAATCCGAACAGACCTCAATAACACTAAAGTCTACTCCAAACCGATTTTAAAGAACTTGAAAACCTTCAATGTGCAACTTTTAACATTAAGCGTTAAAACGCTCCCCGGTTATTTGAAACCGATCCGAACACACGCCCAAATCCAAAATAATCATACGAACCTATTGGAACCATCAAATTCTAGTTCCAAGGTCACTTACTAAGAATGTTGACTCAAGTCAAACTTGGCTATCATAGGCCACTATTAAGGAACCAAGTGTTCCGATTTCAACTCGAACCCTTCCAGACCCAAGTCAACCATCCACACAAGTCAAAAAAGAGTAAAGGCACCTACAGGGAGTCTTAATTAGGGGAGCGAGGATCTATAAAGAAAAATGACCGGTCAGGTCGTTACATTCTCTACCTCTTAAACAAATATTCATTCTTGAATGAGTGTAGAATCATACCTTGAGTGCTGAATAGGTGTGGATATCTGCTCTGCATGTCCTCCTCGGTCTCCCAAATCGCTTCCTCGACTGGTTGACCCCTCCACTAGAACTTTTGCCGCAAAAATATTCTTGGACCTCAACTGGCAAACCTGCCTATCAACAATGGCAATTCGCTCCTCCTCAAAACCCAAACTCGCATCTAGCCGAACCGTGTTGTAATCTAACACATGCGACCTGTCGGCATGATACCTCCAAAGCATAGACAAATGGAAGATAGGATGAACTCCCAATAGTCTGGGAGGCAAAGCAAGCTCATAAGCAACCTCCCCAACTCGCCTCAACACCTTAAATGGGCCAATAAACCTTGGGCTCAGCTTGCCCTTCTTCCCGAACCTCATGATTCCCTTCATCAGCAAGACTTTCAAGAGAACCTTCTCGCCTATCATAAATGATAAATCACACGCCTTCTGATCCGCGTAACTCTTCTGTCTGGACTGTGCTGTGTGGAGTCGCTCCTAAATCAACTTTACCTTCTCCAAGGCATCCTTTACTAAATCAAGCCATATAACCTAGCCTTGCCGGGGTCAAACCATCCGATGAGCGACAACATCGTTGACCATATAAAGCCTCAAATGGAGCCATCTCAATGTTGGATTGATAACTGTTGTTATAAGTAAACTCGTCCAATGGCAAGAATCGATCCCACTGCCCTCCGAAGTCAATCACACATGATCTGAGCATATCCTCTGGGATCTGAACTGTCCACTCTGATTGCCCATCGATCTGCAGATTAAAGGTTGTTTTGAGCTCTACCTCGGTGCCCAACTCGCTCTATACTGCTCTCCAGCAATGCGAAGCGAATTGAGGGTCCCTATCTGAAATGATGGAAATGGGCACACCATGCAACCAAATAATCTCCAAAATGTAAATTTGGGCCAACCTCTCCGAAGAGTACGTAGTCATCACTGGAATAAAGTGTGCCTACTTGGTCAGCTTGTCGATAATGACCCAAACAGCATAAAACTTCCTCAACATCCGCGGCAACCAAACTACAAAATCCATAGTGATGTGATCCCATTTCCACTCCGGTATAACCATCTGCTGAAGTAGGCCACCTGGCCTCTGGTGCTCATACTTAACCTGCTGGCAATTTAGGCATCTCGCTACAGACTCAACTATGTCCATCTTCATCTGCTGCCACCAATAATGCTGCCTCAGGTCGCGATACATCTTCGTAGCACCTAGATGAATAGAATATCGAGAACTGTGTGCCTCCTCTAGAATCTTTTCTCTCACTCCATCAACATTAGGAACACATAGATGACCCTGAAGTCGCTGAACACTATCCTCACCGACAATAACCTCCGTGGAACCACCCTGTAGTACCATCTGCCTAAGAAACAGCAAGTGCAGATCATCTTATTGATGAGCCTTGATCTGATCAAATAATGAAGACTAAGCCACAACGTATGCAAGAACTCGACTGGGTTCGGAAATATCCAACCTCACAAGTCTGTTAGTGACGAGCACAAAACATACACTTAAATTATGCTCGCTAATCAAAGATAGTATAGCATTATATCGTACCCACGGGGATTGAAGTTCAACAGTATTTTCCTAGTTTCTAGCTGGATTGCTATCCAGGAGAATCAACAATTGAGATTTATATGATTAATAACTAAAATTTACGAAGAATCTAAGGCTATTGACCTAATGGCTATCGGTAATAAAGGTAAGCAAGGAAGTTATCAGTGAGAGAAAATAGGGGTTCGTAAGATAGGTGCAAGATAATTGTTTGGGATCTAACTCTAGGTAATTCACTTCTAAATGAGTCTCTCGAATTCACTCAATTATCAGTTCAACCATTCAGCAAAAACTCCTTTTTCAATTAAGTCTTAACCTCACAAGATGAACCAATTTAAGCACGTTAAGATATGCAAGAATGTGTAATGGATTGGTCTTTAGGAGAACCTCTCTCGATTATTCTCCTAACTAGGTTTAATCAATTATTCAACTAGCCTCTTTAGATTACAAAGAAGAATTAATGAACTCAACCAACAATATAATGCAAAGATATCGCAAGTTATGCCTCTCTCGGTTACAAGAACAAGCGAATATAGATGAAACAGTTAAATCATCCAAAAATGCTTCAATACATAAGACTAGAGTTATAATCCACAAACAATCATCAGTACACCAAATCCATCAATCCCTAAAGGGAACTACTCCATAGATATGGAGCAATTAATCAAAAATAAGTATAAAATATAGGAAACATAAATTCATTCAAAACTCGGGTCTTGAGTGAGGAAGGAATGATGAAATCCTTATGCTTCTGCTCCTCCAAATCCTCCTTGGCCTCCTTAGGTCTAAAGTATGTCAAAAGTCCAGAAAATAATATTCTTCCATATATTTATACCAACTAGGGTCTGGCCTAGACGAAATCCCCCTTTCATAGCCGAAATAGGAAAACTTGCAAATTTATTGCCTTGCATGCGTCGCACTGTGCGTAGCAGGGTGCATAGCATTAGTGCTTTTTCTTGTCAGATCACAGAAACCCAACCTCTAAACTTTGTCAATTCTTGACACAAAATTACACTGTTGCGTCGCGCTAGTGCATTTTTCAGTTGTTGCTTCTTTCTTGATTTTTGACGTCCGATGTGATCCTCGACCCCCGAACACAATCCTGGCTTAATCTTTTGGGCCTTTACTCAAACTTCAAAGCTCCAAATAGCTCGAATTAGTTCCACAACATCTATATACCTTGGAATCACTCCTACAAGGCATAAAACACACAATAAGTACAAAACAATAGCAATTAAAGCTCAACACACGTAAAGTGCACTGAATTAGAGTGCAATAAGTGATTAAAACACAAGATTATAGCCTACCATCAACACCTCACACTAAAACCATTGCTCGTCCTCGAGCAATCAAACTACACTTCATATAGACATGACATTTTTAAACAACTCTCGTAACTCATCACAGCAAGAACATTTAGAACAGACTAAGCACTCTAATGTAACATCCTCGCCTCAAGATTTGACTCAAAAGCACCACGCATTTTTCACAACCCAACTTACTCTAACATAGAGTTCAACGATATTACTTTTCCTTCGTGAATTAAGTGCCCTCACACAAAAAGAGAGAGTAGTTCCACACACAATGAAAATTAAGAACAATTAGGAACTCAATATAGAAAGAATTCACTCATTCTCAGAAATAACATTCATATGCCACAAACGGCGTACCATAGGTTTGCACGTAGTGTACTACTCTACTAATGGAGCTCATTCAGTCAAGGATCAAGTAGAACTTAATTGGTTGTAATGTAGGTTGTGGGACGGGTAGGATACATTTAGATTTAAGAGTGACTATACCTCCCTAAGCACTTTAATACATACAATTAACCATTCAAAACCCCACACTTATGTTAAACCATAACTCCACCTTCACATCAATATATGTCAACTCCCAACATGTTTAAGCACAAATACATCAAGAGTTACCACTATCAACGAATATTTTTTTACCACAATACAACTATTTTTCTTTTTCTTTTCTCATTCAATTCAAGTGGCTCTTACTTTTTTTTAAAACAGTGCACCTTTCTCCTTATTTCATTAGTTCAACTCACAAGCTAAACCAACCACCCCAATTTCAACTTTTGCAAAGTTCATATCAAATTCAAGTGCTCACGAGAGGTAAAAGGTTCAAATAGATGGTCAATTTAAACAAATGGGTTGGGCTTGTAATGTCGTTGCCAAAGAAACATGATTACAGGCACAAAAGGGTTAACTACGATACATAACAAATAGGTAGGTAATAGCATATAACTGGCTCAACAAAGAAATGCCTATATCACTTCCAGGACTGAATAAAACTACTATTTCGCTTTGCAAACACACAGCGCAAGTTCTAGACATCAAATGCAATGCACAGAATAACAAAAAATCTCACATACACATAGCACATAACTCACTCAGGATCGGACTCATCACGACACTCTAGTCAAAGAAATTAAGCACAGTTAAGATCATACAATTTAAGGTACTTATACAAGAGTCAAAAACTAAGCCTAAGCGTCACAACTAAAGCACTTACTATTCTCAAGGCATACTAAAGATAAGAGATATTGCCTTCAATTCAATTCATAGCACAAGGTTTTCTACTCCTACCAAAAATAAAAACTAACTACACCCAGTTCAAACAAAACCCTTGGAAAAGAACCGCGGCACAAAGAAAAATCAAGGGGGAGTTAATACACTACCTAACAAGAGAAAATATTTTTGTCTTTTTCTTTCGATTTTAATCCCTCAAAAAACATGTCGAATGAAATCCATCATCAGGAAAAATCAAAAAATTTCAAATTTTTATGGTTTATTAAATATTTTTCTATCTCTACTAAAACTAACAAAACAAAAATAACTAAAACTAATAGACATACATACATACAACATACCCCCTCACCCCAAACTTTAAGTTGTGGCATGTCTCCATGACACACAATTAAAAAGCATAAGGTAAAGAAAGTTTTCCTGAACATCTAGTCGGGGTCTAAGTCGAAGTCGGGATCCATTCCTCGCCTTCGGACTAATGCACACATCTATGCTGACAGCTTCTTCTCAGCCTTTTTGGAGTACACCCCACACTTCTCTTTCTCACTTAGTGCAGCCTTATCTTTCGAGCCCTTCACTTTCCACTCAACACTAGCAGCTGGTTTTTCTTTTTGTGTCCCCTTTGCTACATTCATCTCAAAAGTCACAGTCTTCTCACCGACTCTAAGCAAGTTTCCTCTCGTGTATATCTAATATAGCTCTACCCGTCGCTAAGAATGGTCTTCCTATGATGAGGGATACCTCGTTGTTCTCCTCCATATTCACCACTATAAAGTCTACAGGAAATACGAACATATCCACTCGAACTAATGGATGGAGAACTCTTTTGGAACATAAAAAACATCATGGAAGAACATGACTGGTGCCGATGCTTCGACAAAAATGGAACCAGAACTTGGTGGTACAAATTCCCCTTTACGGGACACTGCCCTTGGGATCTTGATTGCGACTGTCAAGACTGTTTCGAAGACCCAGAGGGAGAATACAAAGGAGAAAACTTAGCTCTCAAAAAGGCCAAATCCAAATCCAAGAAAAAGAAGAACACCACTGAAAAACAATTTCGAGCCAGATATGAAAATAAAGACCCTTCAATTGGCTCATTAAGTTGTCCTGGTAAATATGAATTTCTTGTCAGTTACAAACCCCAAGAGTGGCCAAAACTTCCAGAAAAATTCACTCCAAGCTGGGAGGATAGTGAAACTACACCTAAACCCGAGTCACCACCAGTCCATATTTCACAATCCAAAAAGCCACCCGATCCTAAAACTCCACCCATTCTAAAAATCCAAAATCCCCTGCAACCACAAATATTCATGATGAGTTCTTCATGCTCCAGTCATACCCACGATTTTCCTTCCCTACAACCTTTTGAAAAAGAGGGAATTAGCCATGCACCAAAAATTCCCAAGAAAAACGTAGTGCTGCCTACTGGAGAAAACCCCCCTACAAGTGACATCGAGGCAACATTAAACTGGCAGTCCGAAAACTCTATCTGCCAAAACAAAGTCCTGACCAATATTGGAAACACCATAAAGAACGTGGCTCATACACAAAACAAAATGATGAGCAAGGTGGAAACAATCGAGAAAAAAATGGAGAACACATCGTCTCGCCATGAAGGACTAATCAAAGCATTGGAACAGAGGTTGGCAAATTTACAATATGAGATTTGTCCGCCAGGAACTTCACTATTCCACTTCTTCCAACAACAACAAAAGGAGACAGTTTCCATCAAATAACAGATCCAGCACCTGAGAAATGACCACCTTAAGCCACAAAAAACTCCAGCTGTCACCTCAAAATCTACCTTTTTCCTGATGTCTCCACAACCATATTCCCCACCTAAATTAGACAACACCTTTTCTACTTTTCCGTCT